>QEPC01004521.1:1885046-1901919 GCA_003113815.1 Sphenodon punctatus
TATAGCTGAGTTTAAAAGAGGTTTGGACAAGTTTCTGGAAGATAGTTCCATTAGCAGCTATTAGCCAGATAGGATTGGGGAACAAAACCCTTTACTGTCGGGAGCCTGGGGATGACCCACAGGGAATGGATAGCATGGTGACCTGTTGGGTGCTTCTCCCAGGCCCCCGTGACTGGCTACTGTCGGAGACAGGATGCTGGGCGCGATGGACCGTTGGTCAGAGCCAGTATGGCACTTCTTATGTTCTTATGTCTCCTACATCAATACATAATTGTACAGCTCTGTTTTTAAATGCCTGGCACATCTCTCTCTCTCTCTTTACCTCCTCCCCCTATTCCATGCCTTGTCTTATCCACCCCCACCCCCATTCCACGCCTCTTCATATATGCCTGCCCTACATTTGCTCACTTTTTCTATTTCTGACTGACTAAGCCACATGCCTGAGGAAGGGCCCTGTGTGGCCGGAAAGCTTGCTTACTCTCACCAACAGCAGTTGGTCCAATAAAAGATGTCATTTCAACCACTTTGTCTCCCTCTCTGTTATATTTAACAAAGGATTTGTCATGCTAAATTGCCATGGCAGTGGCACTAATAATGACCCTTAGACCATGGGTAGGGTTGATACAGCTGTAGGAAGCTTTATTAGACAAAAATGTAACTTGGTTACCAAGGGATCTGAACCTCATGGAGAAACAGGTTAATTTCAATTCTACCCCGTTTGATTCTCCAAAACTAAGGCTGTTGATAAATCCCCTGCTACAACTTTAGGCTCGGAGTATGTACTGCCTTTTTATGCACATCTCTTCTATGTGAGGCACACTGCATCTGTGCCTTCTACCATTTAACAGGATTCTTGGGTGGGGTAAGGCACTGGGCGACATAGGGCACTGGTTCCCCACTCACCATCTTAAGGGTGATTGTTGGTGAAACACAGCTATGCCTCCCTTCCAGCCGTGTTTACACCTGGAGTGGCTACCCCAATCTATCAACCATTACGTTTTGGAGGAGCATACCTCTAGGCCCAGGAAAACCTGTACTTGCTAAAAAAAAAAAAATTGCCAGCTGTGGCAACAAACTAAAGCATTGTAACCAAATGCAGAATTTCAACCCCCAAAATGGGCCTTCTCCAGGGAAGGCCAAAAAAAACCAAACCCCACCTAAAACCACAACAGCCAAGTCAGCAGTGGCAGAAACGTTCTTCCCCAGATCCCATGATATCTGGGATGACTATTCCAAAGCAAGGCCCTGAAGCAACCATGAACCAGGGTGCAAAGGTGGGTATAAGATTGATCTCTGTGCAAAAGAGACCACATGCTGTGATTTAAAATTCCTGCAGTCCCACAAAAACTTGCAGGACTGCTAGACCATATTTTTGGCCACATGCAAAATGATTTGGGGGGGAGGGGGGGTCACCTAGGCACTGCTACTACAGAAACTCTAACTGGCCATCCCACCTGCAGGGAAGCAGCTCCCACCCAACCCTAAAAACAGGGAGGTTGCAAAGGGCTCACTTTCATGTTACAGCAAAAACCAGGACACCGAGAACTCCAAAATACATATATGTGAAGGTGGGAGTCTTTGGCAGTGAAAGACCTGGTGCCCTCCTTGTCCTGGGGCCATGGTTAGAGAGGTCCAGCAAGGAGAAAGGAGAATTGGTAACCTACCTTCGGTGAATTCCTTTCTCTCATACACTCATGCACTCTCCTGTTGGGTAGTTCTACCATTGACCGATAGGAGGCAGATGACTAATTTTCTTTCTTCTGCGCCTGAGTCACTGGAACTATCCAGCCGCCTCTCCAGTTCATTCCAAAGCTGAGAAGACTATATTCCCCATTCAATGAACAAGAAGCAATAATTGTTAGAAAAAAACTCCCCCAAAAAGTTAACCCCTCAACCTAAAAAGGGAAACTGTTTCAACTTATAAACATTAAATGCGGTACTGATCCCAGGAACCTCCCCGCCAATTGGATAGCTGCCTGGCCGGGAGGGTCGAAGGAGTATGCAGAGTGCATGAGAGAAAGGAATTCATCGAAGGTAGGTTACCAATTCTCCTTTCTCCTCATATCTCTGCATCCTCCTCCTGTTGGGATGTACCCAAGCCTCCAGAACTAACCTCAAGGGTGGGAGCCAGCAGCACTGGAAGAATCCAGTACCGCCTGCAACACCCTTCTGCCAAAGGCAACCTCCGCTGACTGAAACACATTGACTTTATAACGCTTAACGAAAGCGTGGATAGAAGTCCAGGTAGCAGCCCTGCATATTTCCTCATACAAGGCCCGTGCCTTAAAAGCATAAGACGTTGCTGCTGAGCGCACGGAGTGGGCCCAAATCTGAAGAGGGGGAATACTACCCCTCACCCTGTATGCCTCTACAATTCCCTGTTTCACCCATTTGGAAATCAGGGTTTTAGAGGCCTTGGTACCCTGCCCCCCCGGTCTAATGTTCACGAAGAGGGCTGTAGACTGTCTGAAACCTCTGGTCCTGGCCAGATAGACCTTTAGGGCCCGTCTAACGTCCAGAGTGTGCCAGATCTTTTCCCTGGGGTGAACTGGATTGGGGCAAAAGGAAGGTCATATCACCTCCTGGGACCTATGAAACAGAGAATTAATTTTTGGTAAAAATGCCTGATCCAATCTTAACATGACTGAGTCCTTCTGAAAAATGCAAAAATTGTCCTCCATTGAAAGAGCTCTGAGTTCGGAAACTCACCTAGCTGATGTTACTGCTATCAGAAAAGTAACCTTCAAAGTCAAAAAATATAGTGAGACGTGTCTAAGGGGTTCGAAGGGAGGTTTGGTCAGTGCCTCCAGCACTAAGTTCAGATCCCACGAGGGGACCCTATGTACTACTGGGGGAGAGATCATCCTAGCTGCTCGTAAAAATCTCCTCACAATCCTGTGAGAGGAAACCACTCTATTAGCGACTGCAATGAGAACTGAGTCTATGGCCGCTGCTTGTCTAGCTAGTGTGTTGGCCCAGACACCCTTATCTAGGCCCTGCTCAATGAAACACTTGAGAAACCCGTGCCTGAACAGGATCCTGCCCCTGTTGAAGACACCAATTAGCGAAGGTTTTCCACGTGGCACTATAGCTTCTTCGGGTGGCAGTCTGTCTAGAAAGTTGGATCGTGGACATGACAGCTTCGGAATAACCTCTTGCCCTCAATGCCAAGTGTTCAAGTTCCAAGCTGTTAGTTTTAATGCCTGAATATCTGATGAGTAAACTGGGCCCTGGGAGATTAGTGTTGGTAGGAGGGGTAACCTGTGGTATCGAGCCTGGCTGAGTTCTATCAGCTCAGAGAACCACGGTCTTCTGGGCCACCATGGAACTATCAGTATCAGACACGCTTGCTCCCTGACTGCCTTGGATATTGTTCTCTGTATTAGAGGAAACAGGGGAAAGGCGTATAGAAGACCCCTGGGCCAGGGACAATTTAGAGCATCGATCCCCTCCACCTCCATGCAATGAGCTTGTGCGATGAAACGAGGTACTTGGGCATTCTCCTTCGTTGCGAATAAGTCCATCACCGGAAACCCGAACCACCCTACTATTTGCTGGAAGACTGCCATGTCCAACCTCCATTTGTGTGGTTTCAAGGTCTGGCAGCTCAGCCAGTCAGCCTGTATGTTATCCTGCCCCCTGATGTGCAGGGCTTTTATGGAGTCTAGATGGTTCTGAGCCCACGAAAAGAGTCTTACCGCTTCCTGGTGTAACTCCGCCGACCTCGACCCCCCCTTGATGATTGAGATAGGCCTTCGCCGTCACGTTGTCCGTATACACCAGAATGTGTCGGGAGGGGAAGGTCGGGGCCAGATGATATAGGGTGAGACGGATGGCCTTTAGTTCAAGTACATTGATCCTCTTGCCTGCATCTCTCTGTGTCCAGATGCCCTGGGCTGAGTGGGATCCCGAGTGGCCTCCCCATCCCCGGAGGCTGGTGTCCATTGTTAGAACTGTCCTTATTGGTTCTGTGAGAGGCACGCCCTCCTGGAGCGTGTCCGGTCTTAACCACCAGGACATTGAAGACTTTAGGCTTTGTGGGATGGGTACCCAAGGGTTGAGTCCTAGTGTAAGCTCTCTTTGAAAACCCTGCAGCTGCCTCTGCAAGGGGCGAAGGTGAAAACGTCCCCAAGTCACTTGTCCTATGCATGATATCATGAGTCCTAGCAATCTCGCTAGCTGCTTGAGTCTCATGAGGTTTCGGAATCTTAGCATTTGAACTAGCAACCTGATCTTGATTCATCGTTCTGGGGGGACGAACGCGCGGTCTGAGTCGGTATCCACCAAAATCCCCAGGTGCTCCAACCTGCGACATGGTGATAGGTGACTCTTCTCTTTGTTTATTACAAACCCATGTCTCTCCAAGTACTGGATCGTAATGTTCAGATGCGTCTGGACTCTGGCCGCAGAGTTGGTTCTGATCAGTAGGTCATCCAGGTATGCGTATATGTGTATCCCCTCACTGCGAAGGTTGGCAATGAGGGGTACTAAGATCTTCGTGAAGACCCTGGGCGCTGACGTTAGACCGAAGGGGAGAGCTCTGAACTGCAGTGGTTTCCGTCGTAGTCACCTCTTGTGCAGGTTCCAGATTGGCACATGTAGATAGGCTTCTCTGAGGTCCAGAGAAGCCATCCAATCGTTCTTCTGAAGGCTTTGACAAATCGATGCCGCTGTTTCCATCTGGAAACGGTGTTTCTTTACATATTTGTTGAGAGCCTTCAGATCTAGAACCACCCTCCATTTCCCCTGCTTCTTGGCCACCGAAAACAGGATGGAATAGATGCCTGCAAAGCGTTCTTGTACGGGGACTCTCTCTACAGCCTGTATGTCTGTCAGCCTTTGAATTTCTGCTGTCATCGCTCTGTGTTTTGAAAAGTCTCTTGGCACTGAGGAGGCCACAAATCTTTGTCTTAGTGTGCGCTCTAGTTCTATCCTGTACCCCTCTGAGACACAGGATAGGGCCCAAGAGTCTGTCACGGAGTCGAGCCATGCCTCCTGGAAGTGCTGGAGCCTGCGCCCTATCTCTATGGCGGCATAGTCAGGCCTCCTGCTTGCTCTGAGCGTCGGCAACTCCCCTGGATCTCCGCCTGTCATATCTCCCAGCTCTGAAACCCCTCCCTCGAAAGGAGAAGCTACTTGACTGGAATCTGGGCCCCTGGGAGTGCATTTGTCTAGAGGTATCCCCAAGCCCCCTGAATCTAAAGGGGTAACCATGAAAAAACCCTCTTTTTGGTGTGATCTGTTAGAGGGTTTTAGGCTTGTCCTTAAGGTTTGCTTCCTCCAGCACCTTATCCAAGCAAATCCCAAAGAGCTTGGCACCCTTGTAGGGGGCAGACGCTAAGAGATTTTTGGCCGTAGTGTCTCCCTTGCCAGGATCGTAACCAGACTCTATGTCTGGCTGATATCCCATTGGCCATGGCTCTAGCTGACCAGACCAGGGCATCAGTGGTGGCATCCACCAGGAAGGCGGAGGCCAAGCAGATAAGGGAAGATAGTTTCTGAGATTTTCTCTCAGACAGATCCAGGTCATGGGCCTCCTGCATCCATGACATAAGCGCCTTGGATACATACAAAGTCACAATGCTGACCTTAAGGGACGCTGCATTACCGTCCACTGCCCTTCTAAGAGCAGAGTCCACCCCCCGATCTGTGGGGTCCCTAGGGTGGCAGTCGCCCTCCGTCGAAAAGACGGTCTGACGCGCCAGAGAGGTCGCTGCAGCGTTGATCTTTGGACTCTTAAATAGCAGCTCCTTTCTACTAGAAAAGGCATAAAGGGAGTCCTGCGCCTTGTTCATTTTGAAGGCCCTGTCTGGGTATTTCCATTCCTCCAGTACCAATCTTTCAAAGGCCTTATCTAGGGGTAGCCCATGGTCCCTGCCATGCAGGGTGGGGATCAACTCCCTAGTTTCCTCCTCCTGAGAGTCAGAGGAGGCTTCCTTGGAAGGCTTCTCCTTAAGCTGGAGGGTTTTGATGACATGTCCCATCAGCTCCTCTCTACACTGGTTAGGGAAATGTCTGTCTCTATCTCTGGGGTCTGTGGAGACATCCACGTATTACCCCTCCTCTAACTTAGATCCCGTCCCCGAGCTCACAGAGTCAGAGTCAGAATCTGCCAGCATCTCAGCCCCATAGGCCTGGCTGGAAACTCCTGGCTGATCCTCCTCCTCAGAGCCCTGAGGAGAGAGCAGTAGCTGGGCCTTAGCTCCCCCTGGTGGTTGTTTGCCCTTTTTCTCCACTCTGGGTTTTGCTGCCCTGTGGTGCTTGGCGGCGGCCCTGCTCGCGGCAGGGGGAGGGGCCCGCTTCCTTTTCCCTGCTTTTGGTCGGGAAAGCTCCCTGAGGGAGACCAAAATCTCACCCATGGTTTGGGCTAATGAGTTTAGAGAGGGGTGCTGCGAGGCCGAGGAGCCTCCTTCCTCCATAGCTGTTCCCGCCCCGACTGCGGGGGAGGGGGGATCACTGGCTCTTTCCCGGCCGAACTCATTTCTTTTAATTTAACTCCAGCCCTCTATGTTCTCTTGGTCGGATCAAGCAGTGCTGATCCCGACCAGCGGCAGGGGGATCGCCGGACTAGGAGCCTCTCGCTAGACGGGAAGCTGCGCGGCATCTCCTGCTCCCCGGCGCAGTGCAAGGGAGTCGGCTGTTTTAAATTGTCAATCAGCCTAAGAAGCGAAACCCGAGGCCGCGTCCGGGATCGCTGCTCCTTCAAGCCCCATCAATAAACCTTGTATTCTTTCCTTTCTTTTTCTTTTTTAAGGTCCTGAGTCTACGAGGGTGCGTCCTACCAGTCTTGAGGCAGACGACGGACTAGAGAGGCGGCTGGATAGTTCCAGTGACGCAGGCGCAGAAAAAAGAAAATTAGTCATCTGCCTCCTATCGATCAATGGTAGAACTACCCAACAGGAGGAGGATGCAGAGGTATGAGGAGAAAGACATACACTATGGCAATAGTGACCAAATGCTTCCTGGCACTGTGAAGCAGCAGCTGCAAAGCGAGGCACTGGTGCTTTGTGACACCGCAAAAGGGGACATTGCATCTATACCAACTTTATTGCCTGGGACTACCCGTGGGATGGTCTGAGATGTTTGAGTGGTATGTATAGAGGAGGACACACAAACCATTGAGAACGGGCAGGGCCAGACAGCATACAAACCATTTGCTGGCAGCAGTTGTTGCTGGGCTCAGCAAAACAATGATACAGGATCTCACTGAGGCCCCGAGTTAAATAGGGCTGATAGGGGGTGTTTTCAGATGAGATGATACCTTGCATGGCCAACCATGAGCCATGGATCTGACTGCCCATCTGAAGGTGGAGCAGCTGGATGTACGCTCCTACGAGCCACGAAGCACCCACTCTCAGCCACTCATGGATCACAACTGGGAAATCCGGAGTGCACTGTGTGGGGCAACCCAAATATATCTGGCAATGGGTGGCCACATGGCCCCTGCCTATATGAATGGTAGCAGCCAGCCGTGCCATCAGACAGGTCTGCCACTGATAGGTGCTGTGGGTGGGGGAAGCAGCCTTTGCAAGTCACAAGCCCTGGCCGGAAGCACTGGGAAGCCTTGGTTCCTCAGTGCTCATGCCCAGGACATGTCACTAGCAAAGGCCAGCCTGGCATGGTTTCCTCTTCCCCATGGTCTGTGGCAGGGGGAGCGTGTGGTGGCAGCCATGCTGGGAGCGGCCTGTTTGTTTCGTACCCCACGTGTGGGTGCTCTTTGGCAAGCCATGCAGCTACCACACTACAGTCCCCCTTCCTCCTGGTTGACTCACTCGTCTGAAAACACCCAGGGTGCACTTCTTCAACTGTAATTCAGATATGATGTCATTGTCCTCTTGGATTATGGCACATCTGGGATTCATGGTTGATGATCAAGCATTTAGTCATTTGCCGTGCATGCAATTGGATTCTCCAGGGAGATTCAATCAGATAGTCAAAGATGTGGCTTGACAATGTATCCCAAAGGGAGATGCAATGGGACAAAAGACCCATTCCTACCCCTATAGCTCTTACACAGCATAGAGTCATCTCTGGTAGCAAACATATGGCATGTCCTTATAAGAGGCTAACCATTAACAGGTGTCCCAAAGTATTTGCAAAGCTAGTGACTGCTTCACCCCTGTCAGACTGAGGGAATGGTTTGGGTCCAGCATAGAGCTAGGGATCCTTGACAGGGAATGCTCAAAGCAGTGCCTCCTCCCTGCCCCCTTTCCTCCTTCCACATTTGGGTGGAAATAGCTCAGGGACAGGCATTTCCTACTACAGATCAGGAAGAGGGCTGCATTACACTGAAGGCTAGCTGGATTCGGCATGCTGCCTGTTGGCCAATAAAGCTGTGGCAGTTTTACAACCTATTCTGGTGTCCAAGTTCTCTTTCCACCAACTGCCACAACAATAGAAACTACATCATGCTTAGGTGCAACAGCAGTTTCATTTTGCATCATATTTTATAGACATAAATGTCAAAGAGATAGGGAAATAATTCAAGATTCTTAAGCTACTGGTTACCCAAAAGATACATAAACTATTCAGCACATAGGACTTTAAGAGGGTACTTAAAAGCCAAGCAAAAAGGATCGAACAGAAATAAGTTGTCTTCTGTGGCTGAACTCTAGGAAGGCAACAACTAGTACATCTTACTAGAAATCCTAGGAAATTATGGAAATTGGGTGAAATTCCAGTTTCCAGCAACTCTGTTTGTGGTTTTCTGCTTCAGGTGGTAGAATATTTTCCCATGCTGCTGCACATGCCTGATCATAGCTTTAAATGCCTTGCACTTTAAAACACAGTGAGAGACAATCTTTCACTTAATTTCTTCTTAATATACAATTTGATTATGTTGCTGCTGGTCACGTCTCATAAGTGCTTAGATGCTTCTGTCACCAATTTTGTTTTCTCCTGATTTTCTGGTGGTCACAGCATTGACAACTTGCATTTATACAGATGCATTTCAGCAAATTTAATACATTGGATGTGCAAAGCTCTGCAGAGTCAAAATTATGCCTCACATCCAGGTAGTAGCTCTTTTCAAAATGACATTTTACGAGCATCAGCAGGTCTGACAGTCTAATAGGGTAATATATTTCTTTGCAACTGAACTAATGAGTCTCCTGGTACAGGTATCAAATTATATTTATAAGGCTCTTCACCCTCATTACAGGACTGCAGAAGCCATGAGTTCTGTGGGTTATAACAAGACACGTTCAAAATAAATAGGGTTTTAGCATAATTTAGAATACCAAGGAAGCAACTTACAGTCACAAAGTACTCTGCAGTACAAGGCTCTTCGATATGAATAGGGCTCGCACTAAAGGAGAGCTTTGAGGATCAGACTCTCCGAGTATGATATAATCTTGTTCAGCTTACTCTGGGCGGGTGTGTGTGAAATAGTATTATGCATTATAAAGATCCTATGCTCACAGATCAGTTTTAAAGATATCAATAAATGAAGAGGCTCAAATATTGGGAAAGTGACTCTGTTATTGTCAGACTGGCTTCAGTTGCATGGTATTATCACCGAAGGGAAGGTTACACTGACTGAATTTGACTTCATGAAAGGTAAGTCTCAACTCAAAACTATAGAAACATCAATCACTCCCCTTTGAGAAAGGCCTGGCACCCTCATTATAGCAACTTTCTGATGATAAAACCATCACAGCTTTTCTCTTGGCTGCTTTCAACTTCAAAAACTAGCGTACCTGAAGCAGCAGGTGATACTTCAGAACTCGTTGCATGGGAACCACTAGGAGATCCCGCAAGGTGAATTTTCCATGATTTGCTCTCTTGGAACACTCCTGAAATAAAAACCAAAACAAATCAATACAAATAAAAATGACCTTCATAAAACCAAAACAATGACATTCAGAATAGATTTTTCCATGTTTAGATGGCCCAAATATTAGTTAAACTAAGGACTGTCATTATGAGGGGAAATGGCTTTTCTAGTGCGAACAAGCTGAATTAAACCATGGCTAAAAACAGATGTGGTAGTGGCCTAGTTTGGCCCACATTGGCCCACCAGCTCATCTGTTTGCACACTGCCAGATGTTAACCCAGGCTGCGTCCTCATATAATCTCCAAGGATACAGCCCAGACTAAAGGCCATGGTGTGTGTTCAGCCCCTCCAACCCCACCTTGGGGTAGAGGCCACCAGGGCTGTTCACCATGGTCTCATCATGGCGGGGGCGGAGTGCTTGGGGGGCAGAGCAGGGGTGGGGCCACCTGCCTGCATGTTTGTTTAGCTCCCTGCCCTACCCGAACCGTGCAGGCAGTGGGATGGCTCTCTGGATCCGGGCACATTGTTTGGTACCCCCGACCCGACCCAGGCTGCCTTGGCTTCAGTTTCCTGCCCTGGGCTGGGGAGCCACCACACTGCCTGCACATCTGTTTTTACTCCATATGAATACATCTGAGTTGTGGAGTGTTTAAAATGTAATCCAGATTCAATTTGTTTTTCAGGATCATAGTCTAATACGTATGTTACAAACACTGAAACTAGAGATAAGAAACCCAATAGATACTGTAACTGGGCACTGAAAACATTGTCAAAACTTTGTGGCATTGAAGTTATCATCTATGTCAGGAAAGTAGTCCACAGGCTAAATCCAGCCAATTCGTTTGGCTCTTTCCAGTTCCCTCTGGCCCAGGGTTCCCTGAAGCACTGAAAGAGTGAGCTAAGGGGAAGAGAGAACCACACTCAAAGACAGCGGATGGATTGCTGGCACGATTGATGATATGGACCCTTCCTTTCTTCCTCATCCTAAGCGCTCCTGCCCCCAGTTCCTATCTGGCATACAGAGCTCGTATACAATTTCACAGTGTCCCACAAGATGGAAAAGCATCCCCATCCCCTCATCTAACAGTATGTTGGCATTAGAATGATTCCTGCCCATTTCCAGGAGGTGGCAGCAGAGCAATACTGAAGGCACACAGAAGACTCTGCCCTGTGAATTGCAGCGATACAAAATGCAGAAGACACAACAATTGTATGGATGAAGGGGATTAGCAATGCTGAAAAAGAAAACTTTTATGGCAGGTGGGATCAAACTTCCATCCTGGACATTCACCAACACATCAGAGTTGGGTGAAAATGGAAGAGGGTCAAGTCTGCTGTGTCTGTGTGAAGGGGGTTTATTGTTTTTATTTAAATAGCGATAGCTACGCACCTGACACTGAACAATCAATAGTTATTTAAAGACAGGTCCCCTACCCCAATGGTAAGCCCCTCCTGCTCAGGTGCAGCAGTAGTTGAGTTTTGCAACATGTTTTATAGATAAAAAGCTGCTATTGTACAGGAGGGAGCGGGATAAAAAAAACTTTGAAATAGAAACAATTTAAATAAATAAAATGCCAAAGAAATTGTCTCTCTCTCAAGGGGCTTACCATCAAAGAAACACAAGGAAGGGGAGACAAGGGAACGTGGAACATAAGGAGAGATAAGGATACATTAATTAAGTTAAGAAGTCGCAGGTACATGTGCTTAACTTAGTTACAGGGAAGAGAAGGACTTTTTGAGGGAGGGACGAGAAGGCATCCATGACAAGACTATGAGGATGAGGAGCTAGGGAAAGCCTGATAGAAGAGGGTAAGTTTTCAGGAGGGATTTGAAGGGTGGGAGAAGAACGAATGTATCCAGGGAGAGAGTTTGAGGCATGGGGGCAGCAAGGGAGAAAGGGTGAATGAATAAGTTTTGAGGTGGGAAGGAGTCACGAGTAGTCATGGGTGGTGGCAGAGGAGAAGCGAAACTTCCAGGCAGGAATGTGGCAGGAAACAAGTGCAGAGAGTTAGGGGAAGCAAGGCAACACAGAGCCTTGAAGGTAAAAACAAGGAGCTTGTGCTGAATATGTTCAGGTAGAGGGAGCCACTGCAGGGTGGAAAGGAGGGGGCAAACATGGTCAAAACAATGGACAAGGTGGATGACCTTGGCAGCAGAGCATTGAATGGAAGTGAGATGGGCAAGGTCAGAGCAAAGGGAACTAGTAAGGAGGTAGTTGCAGTAGTCAAGGCAATAGATGACTGGAGCATGGTATAACAGGGTTCAGGCTTGCCAGTCCTAAGTCTTCTCAGGAATCAGGCCCCAAATCACACAGTCCCAATAGGGAATTAGCTGACACCAAGTCTTTATTCTCAGCACCAGGAGGTTCACCATCCCAGTCTTTACACAGTCAAAAGGCTGCTCTGAATTAAAAAACTGAAAAAGTTGTGAGTATTCTCGGATGATCCAAGGAGCAGATCCCCTGCCCCCCCCCCCCCCCCCCCNCATACCTCCCCTTTAAAAGAGGACGCTTATGAAAAATACATGTTGCAGAGCTGCACCAGTTCCAGTGCAGCCCTGCACCATGTATTTTTCAAAAGCATCCTCTTTTAAAGGGGTGGTATGGTCACCCTACCTCCCACTAGGCCCCCACCCTCCCTTCCCTGGCCCCAACTGACCTATTCCCTCCCCGGACAGCAGGAGCCACAGGAAAGGTAGCAGGGGCCTAGTGCTGGTCTCTGGTGACCTTCCCTGCACTCAGGCTCCATTTTCCAAGTTCTGAAGTTTCGGGGGGCCCTTCCTTGAAACTTTGGAACTCTGTAAATTAAGTTTGAATGCTCCAGTTCTCAATGTTTTCTGAGGAAAACCAAGGACCAGGTTTCAGCGCTAGTCTTTATCCTTATACAAATCTCTGTTACTCTCCATCTTCTTAAGTACTGTTCCCCATCTCAGGCCCATGCCGTCTCAGCCAGGCACCTGCCTCTGTCTGGCTTTAGCTCTGGGCACAGCTCTTGCTTGTTTAGCAGCTCCTCTCTCAGTTCACCAGCTTCCTTCACAGCCTCCCCTACTCTGAGCTCTGTCCCAGCTTTCTATTCTGTTGGTCTGGCTTGGCCATGCCCAGCCCACAGTTGATTTCAGTCAGGAGCTGTCCCTTCTATCCATCAGCACCTGCAGCCTTACTAGCACAGTCCTCAGGCTGGCGCTACTCTTTAAAGGGCCAGTGGCCTTCAGGGACTCTGTCCTGTTACAGCTCCTTCCCCTTCGGGAGACATGGCTACAAGTAGACCTGTCTATCCAACTCCCAAAACAGGGCAGAGGTCTGAACATGGACAACCACATTCATTTTCACATATAAACAGTTCATGATTATAACATTCTTATATTCACACCCATCATATCACCAGTCCAGTACTATACACTGTACATTTCACAGTTCATACATAATATCCCAATACCAAAATTTCTCTGTATAAACCGTAGTCTAACACATCCAATCCAGCCTCCACATCACCCAATCCAGATGGTCCTTTCCAACTGGGTTCACACAGCAGGGCTTCCACTAAGCTCAGGCTGCCATAAAGCTCACCCCATTTCTCAGGGCACTCAGCCCATTACGATCTTCCTCCCTTAGGCTTCAGACTGTACAATAACTCCACACAGTCTTAGCCCCCTTGGGCAGTTCCTCATTGTAGCCCCTTCTGGCTTTTCCATTTGGAGTGGACACATGTTACACATGAAGTAGGGTTTTGGCAGTGGAAGCAGTAAGGAAAGGCCTGGTTTTTGCAATCTTACACAGAGCAAAGCAACAGGACTTTGCTTTGGTAACAGCCTGGATCTGAGGTATAAAGGAGAGGGAGAAGTCGACGATGAATCCTAGCCTACTCACCTGAGGGACAGGCTGGATGGGAGACACACTCAATGGAAATTGAGAGAGAAGAGGGTGGGGAAGGTTTGGGGGGAAAGATGAGTTCAGTTTTTGCCATATCAAGCTTGAGTTGGCAGCATGATATTCAGACAGATACATCAGACAGACAATCTGCAATACGAGAATGGATGACTGGATGGAAAGAGAGAGTGCAGGGGCAGAGAAAAGAGTGGAGTGTCGTCAGCATACAGATGATACTGGAAGCTGTGAGATTAAACAAGTTTTCCCAGAGGTAGAGTGCAATGGGAGAAGAGGGCCCAGGACATAGCCTTGTGGAAATCCTACAGAGAGGGGGAGAGACACAGAGTATTTTCAGACGTTACGAAATCAGTCAACCACAGTCAATTCCCTGTGGTGGATGTGACCACGTAACGTCAATTCCCTGTGGTGGTTGTGACCACGTAACGGATGTTCCCCCCCAGATGTTCATCACAGTCAATTGCAGCGGGGAAATCACATTCACCACGCGATCAGCTGAACCAGCGGGGCTGGTGGTGAGTGCGTGGTGAAGGCGATTCCCCGCCGCGATGAACCGAGCCGTCATGTCTGGACGGTGGCCACGGCCCGGAATCCCCGGAGGGATTCCGGCCCGTGGTCAATTCAGGCGGGTGCTGCGGCCGCATTGGCCATGGCGCCTGCCCGTGGAGGGTGGGCGGCAGGGGAGCGTGGGGGGGCGGGGCCGTGCAGCCGCACATTGCACCGTGCGGCCCCGCCCCCTCTGCGATTTCCCGCTGGGAGCCCCCAGCATGTCTGTTGGGCCATGGCACGGTGGCCCCGGCGGGGGATCAACAGACTGGTTCCGTGACGGGGTCAATTGGCCTCATCACGTCTGAAAATACAGAGGAGGTACCAGCAAGAGAGACACTGAAGGAGTAGTCTGAGAGATACAAAGAGAACCAGCCAAGAACCAAGCCCTGGAAACTAAGGGAGCAAAGCACTCAAGGAGAAGGCCATGGTCAGCAGTGCCAAAGGTAGCAGAGAGGTCAAGCATGACAAGAATGGAATAGAAGCACTCAGACTTGGCTAAGAAAAGGCAATTAGTGATTTTTGCAAGGGCCATCGCTGTTGAAGGGGGTCAAGGGAGAGACTGGAAGCCAGAAAATCAAGACAGCACATGTAGATGGCTTGCTCCAGGAGCTTGGAAGCAAAGGGGAGAAGCATGATCGGGCATTAGTTTGAGGGATCAGAGGAGTCAAGAACAGTCTTTTTAAGGATGGGGAGACAGTGACGTGTTTGAAGGCCAATGAAAAGGATCCAGTAGAGAGGGAGAGATTGATGATGTGCATCAGAGAGGGCACAGCAGTGGTGACAATCGCAGTTAGAAGATGAGACAGAATGGGGTCAAAGGGGCAGGTAGAAAGGTTGGATGAAAAGTGGAGGAAGATGATCTCATCAATGGAAGCTAGAGAGAAGGAGGATAGAAGAGAGGCAGGATGCAGAGAAAAGATTCTGTGCAAAGAGGGAGGAACGGGAAAAGAAGGACAGGGAGATTTCAGAAGGGAAATGAAGGTTGAGAACAGACATAGGCTTTTTTGGGAGTGAGACTCGATCAACGTGGAGTAATAGCGTTCTTTGGCCACAAAAAAGGCATTGCTAAAGGCAGAGAGGGCAAACAAAAAATGGAGGAAGTGGTCAAGTTCATGAGACTTCTGCCAGAGACGCTCAGTGGTACAAGAGCAGAATTGGAGGTGGTGAATGGTGGAGTGAGCAGGGTGGAGGTTGATAAGAGCTGAAACGAAAAATCTCTGTAAAAACAGCTCTTTTGCTTTCATTCACGCAAGGAGGAAATCTACCAGCATTTTCAACATTTTCTGTGATTTTTTGCTATTTTCCACCATTTTGGTCATTCCTGTCATTTGATAGTAATTTCCAGTATTATTGGTATTTTTCAGTATTATTGGTGATTCCAGAAATTACCAAAATGGTAGAAAACAACAGAAAATCATGGACAATGTTTAAAATGTTGATTGTCACCCCTTTATGGTGTAGCCATGCCCTTGCAGAGCATCATGACATCACGAGACTCCGTAGAGGTGGGGTCAGGGTCATGTCAGAAAGGGGGTGGGAAAGTCCCATGATCTCCCTCCTGCCACCCTGATTCTCTAACTTAACCACAGGTTCCCCAGGCTGACCCAGAGTAATATGGGCTTCCCCTTAGAACTTGAAGACTCTGGGTCAAAATCCAGAGTTGGGGGAACCAAGTTGGAGTGGGAATGAGTGTGCATCATGAACAAGGATCAGTCCTTAATACCTCCAGCTTCAATTTCACATCTTCTTTTGTCTTGGAAATGTTGTCTAAGCAGGATATGGCTGTCTCGACTTGACTGCAATACTGCCCATAGATGACTAGTCTAAAAAAGACAAGGACAAGCAGGTAAGTAAAGGTTTCCTTGTTTTATTTTTTTAAAAGAAAAAGAAGTTTCTCTTCAGTCCTATTCCATAAATGCAGTTTGTTTCAATACTGTAATGATATGATGTGTTTAATGTATGGCTTTCATTAAGCTGAACAGCATGGCAACTGCTGCCTAACAGCACAAGAGTCATTAGTATTTGTAATGTTAAGAGACAGGTTTCAAAGGATGTAATGAATAAATTCTGCGGCACAAGATTAGCACAGGATTAATTACATCTACTCTCTTTCCAACAACAGTAAGTCCTGCAAACTGAATTAACAGCTTCTGTTGAGTTTACATTCTGTGAGCATTTTGGGTCAAGATAATAAGTAACACATATAAATTCAAGGTATTCTCACTAGAGGTCAAGATCAATGTGGTGTACGCCGGCTGATTTTTGTGATGTTTCAGCAAAGAATATGGTTTTGTAACAGTAACCTCCATCTTCTTACAATAGTTTATTCCGCATGGGGAAGGCTCCTTGTGGATATTGAAAACTCCCTCCCCTTTTTGTGTCCTGCAAATCTCCATTCTAGTCTTCTCGTTAGCTTTTAACATAGTGATACCAAATAGGGATGGGCGAATGTGGTTCGGAAGTTCAGAGTTTGGACCAAACTCGACCAGTTCGGTCAACCGAACCAAACTTCCGAACCGAACTCAATTTTTGAACCAAACCGAATTTCCAGACTTGGCTCTGTTCGCCCATCCCTAAAAGATAATATTCCATTTAGTTCAATGGGGTTTGAATTTCCAAACTTCGTTCGGAAGTTCAGAGTTTGGACCGAACTCGAATAGTTCGGT
>QEPC01004521.1:1918214-1949543 GCA_003113815.1 Sphenodon punctatus
AAAAAACAAAACAAATTCAGTACAATTACAATACAAAAAACCTTCCACTCCATACATTGTAACAAAATATAAACGCAAAAAAACATTAAAATTATTTCAGAATTTGAGCAATATTTATCCTCATCAACATACATGTAATATATGTACTTAATTACTTACCATACATACTTTAATTCATTTTTATCAATAACTAAAGTTTCACATTTTTGCATTATTAAACTTTAATTTATTATCATAATTTCACAAGGAACAATTTTTCAGAGTGCATTAAGTCTGTTTCTACAGAACTTCATTCTGTACAACGAATTGTATAATGTTGTCTACAATCACATTCTTAAGTTCATTGTACAAACTGTATACAATTTGTATACATGTAAATAACAGACTTAATGCACTCTGAAAAAATTGTTCCTTGTCAAATTATGATAAAGTTAAGTTTTTTGTTTTGGTTATACATATATATGCAGCACCCCTTTGTACCATTTAAGTCCTATAGTTTTCCTTGCATGTGCAGCTTCTATGTAAGTCAATACAAAGTTGGCCAGAAAAGGGAGAAAATTGGCCATATAAAGGGGGAAACAGCATAATATTACTTTGCTTGACTTATTTGTGCTGAGCATCTATGACTCATAGGTTTGGTGTTATGGTATATCAGCACAGAACTCAAAGAACAACAGCCTGGCTATTAATAGTCTACAACTGGTGTTATTACTAATGTAAGTATAGTTTAAATAATGTGGAACCAATTATGAAAAAGTAGTACACTTTAAATTTACACAAACATTTGTTAAAATGTTTACTTTAAAAGAACAGATTTCAACTCAAATAGCCGACAAATAAAAACTGTAATATACCTAGTTGAATCTTAACTAAATAGCATGCTATATTTTACTTAGTCAGAGAAAGATTTATTGGAGTTAATCTTTGTCCCTGTCTCTATGAGAAAATGATGGCTTTTACAGCAGGTTGATAGTACTGTCATGATCCAATGCACATTACACTGTTGCTGCACACAAAAGGGAACTCAACTGTAGTAACAAAGAGTTTTGAAATATCTGAATTCATACAAGACTGGTTGTGATCATAACAGCACCTGGGTGATTACAACCCTACAGAGGCCACTAGTGCAAGTGCTTTTTAGGACTTCAGACTTAGACACTAAGGACACTTGCCTATGTTACACCGGCTGGGAATCTACCAGCTGGAAAACTTACACCAAGCTGTGCACTTGAGCTCAGGGCTAAAAGCATCAACTGTGTCCAGCAACTTTTTTTCCTTCAGACATCAGGGCTGGATTTTGAGCCCTGACAGTCAGAGGGGGAAAAAGCCACTGGACGAAGATGCTGATGCTTTTAGCCCCATGCCCACATGCTGAGCTCAGCATAAGTTCCCCACCCGAAGGTTCACCGCTGGGAGAATTGCCGGCCAGTGTAACATGGGCAAGTGGCCTAACTGACAAAGCTCTCTGCTGTCAGGCTGCCTGTTAGTATAAGAGCGAAGGCTGTGATCCACAGACCACTTACTCCAGAGTAGTCCCCACCAAAGCCCAGGCTGCAATAGCTCTTTGTGGCCTAGCTCCTCCCTATCTTTCTGCACTCATTTCCTGTCATATTCCCACCTAGGAACCTTGCTCCCTCCTCTTCCACCACCCCTCCCACCCCATCATCATCATCATCATCATAATAATATAGGACTACTCTGAAGCAAGTGGTTTGTAGATCGCAGCCCCAGCAGCCTGGACCAGTGCCCACCGATATAAAAAAAATTCTCTAACTGACTCCAGTGGTCACTGAATCAAGCCTTATGAAGATTATTTCATAAACTTCGCTACACTTTATACTGCCACTGTTTCTTTATAAATATATCTGAAATAATGCAAAAGATAAATAGGAGTTATGGATCATACAGGCTGATGTGCTGCTTCTGCTTTCATTAGGTCTTCATATACTTCCCCACCTTCATCTTCCCCATAAACACAATCATATAATTCCTCATCCTCATCTACACCAGTTTCACTAAAAGGCAAAAGAGAAAAGGAAACATGTTAAGTGTCAGTGTATTCAATGGAGTTCCTAAATCATCTGGGTTCAACAGTAAATATGAAAACAAGATGAAACAGCAAATCCAACTAAATATGAAGTGCCCATAAGATTTAACCAGACTGACTTTTTGACTGACCTCAAATCAGCTGATGTTCTAAAATTTGCAACAAACTTAAATAATTAATTTAATGTAGATGCACTGAAGGAAATGACTCTCCATTCTGGGTCACTGGTATTGTGAAAGGTGACTAAGTATTCCTTTTCTGTTATTATTTCTTTACTTTTCTAATGTTTACCTACAGCAAGGCTCATTTCTCTGAAAATGTTTACATAAGTTACGGTTGCAAAATGATTCCCACACTAATGGTTTGCTGACTTTATAATTCTATTGGTGGGAGGTACCAATGGAATTATTAGAGAGTAGTCAGGAAGGAGGGGTTTTATGCCCAAGAAAGATACAGAAACAGTCCCCTTGACCAAGAAGCCTAAGTATGCACTAAGCCACCAAAATCCCTTTAAAATTGAACACTTAACTCCCCTAGGTTCCATTGAAGCCCCCGTCTCCAATCTGAACATTATATCAATACAAGGAACAATTCTAGTTTGTACTTGTGATGCACTTTATTTCACCACCACCCTGATAAATTTACAACCTTGGTTATATTAAATTTATGAAAATTAATTTTCATTACGCTACACCATTATTTTTTTTACAATTCTTACTTTTTAACTAAGCCTTCATTAATCAGATAAAAAGATATTTTCATTTCATTGAGTTAGTTTAATAGCTACAACAGCTGAAAGCTAAGAGGTTTCATAACTCTGCTGAAGCTTTACCAACATACTCTATTAAGTCAGGAAGGCCTTTGTAGATGTCTTCATCATTAACATCTGAACTCTCTTCTGTAGGGAATGGCCTATGAAAAGAAAGAGACAACAACTAAGAATTAAGGAAGAAATATTAGCCCAAGTGATAAACTGTTCTATGGGCACAATCCAGAGCCCATTAAAGTCAATGGCTAAACTCCCATTGACTTGTATGGAGCTGGATTGCCACCTTAGACTGCAATACAGATAATGACATACGCCTGCGGGCGTCCAGCAGATCACGTGGGTAGTCAGCACTGCCGGCAGCAGAATTGGCATTAAGTCGGTGAAAGGATGCTCCATGGAGAATGCGCAGGCATGGAAGACACACCTCTCACACCGGCACACAGGAACAGTCCCACGCAATTCTCAGCCCCCTTCACCCCAGTCCCTCCATACACCCAACCATAGTCTAACATTCCTGCGTGATAATACTATGCATTTCCCTCATACGTATGTTGCACCTGCATTAAGTTGCTACTGGTCTGACCAGTAGGAACAGTAGTACGTGTGCATGGCCGCCAATCTATATAGTAGCATCCTTGGGGTCGTACATAGAGCATAACATATGGAAACATCAAATCCACCCCACCTCCATAGTGGAGCATGCAGTGCAAGGGTGTGTACAATGAACACTGCCATAGCGCTCGTTCACAATGGAGGTATGGCGAGATGACACATTGTGAAGCTAATTGCCAAAACGGTACATGTGTTAATAGTGCGGGAAGTAGCAGCAACAGTATGGGTCCACTCCCCAGCCGTGCATGGAGCAGTTCCTTAAAACGTACAAAGTAATGACACAAGCAACCCATTGAGCCATTTCTTCATCAAAACAGTCCATCCCTTGTTCATTCACAGAAGATGACAGCTGCAACTCCCACATAAACCACATGGCATGATTCACAACCAAAACTAAAAACCATATCTCAAAGTCCCACGTGGAATAGGCAACGGTGGGCATGCTGGGTGAAGTCACCGCAGTGACACATGACAGAAGAGGCAGAAGAGGCACTGGCTTGCAGTTCCCCATCACACTTCCCCCTCGAGTCACATGAAGCAACGTCCCAATTCTTCCAACACCAGCTATATTCTGACAAAGGTGGACCGGAACATCCACAAAGGTGGACCGGAACGGCAGAAGAGGCACTGGCTTGCAGTTCCCCATCACACTTCCCCCTCGAGTCACATGAAGCAACGTCCCAATTCTTCCAACACCAGCTATATCCTGACAAAGGTGGACCGGAACGTTAGCCTGCAGGGGCAAATATATGCATGAATTGCTGAAGCAATGCTCCACTGCCCGGATGTTCAAAGTTCATGTAAAAGATAGTAGGAGGTTTGGGGAGGAGGGGATACCATGGATGGACACACAGCAGGCCAGGATAGTTACACATACCTAGCAAGTGTCAGTCATGGAAGACAAGATGGCGTGCCCATGTCACAGCTGCATGGAACTGTGGTGAGAGGCATTGCCGTCACTATCAGGTCTGACAGCATAGAATTGTGCCTTAAGTCTTTTCCACTTTCCACGGCACTGACCCACAGTGTGTGTGAACTCTTGCACTGCCATGAACTGTAAAATCCCCTCGCAGACCTTTGCACAGGGTACAGTAGTGCTGACCATGAAGTAAACCATCCTTGGGCTGTCATACAGGCAGCTCAAGAGGCAGAATATCTCCCTATGCTTCCCCATGCCACCGGCCACTAGGGTATGAACATATTGCCAATGGATAGGAAGCATGAATGTCATGGAGTCATCTGTCCATTCCGGTCCCCGTCATCCCCAATCACACTACCCTTGAACAGTCACACCAGGTGTTTGGGAGCATGTGTGAATGTGGAAGAGCCCTAACCCCTCTCTAGCACTGGTGGTTCTTAGATTCTAAAATTCCAGAGTGTCATGACAGGTGAATACACCAAATACTCCCCTCCAACAATAGTACTGGCTCCTGGCACCCCCTACTCTGCCACCTCTATGCCTCCAGATGAGTAACTTAAAGAGAGGTTTCCAAAGTCAACAGAGATAGTTGCAAAAGGAAGAGAAATTGGAAGTCCTATAACCCAGCTGTTGCTCAACTGATCTATCTGACATCTGGACAACTTCCATCCCCATCCAAGCAATTGCCCTACAGACTCTCGCAATGTCATGTTTACGAATCTTGATCTTATAACAAGTAGAATGTTCATGATTTTAACTGGACGATGATGTAGTCTTCTGAACCACTGAGCTGCTCCCGCAGCTCTATGATAACAGTAGGATTGAAACAGCACTTAAAATTACTTGGGTTTCACCAAGTATCTTGACACGTGATTTGTTTTGCCAAGTTCCAAGTGGACCAAGAAATTGGCTCTGGCACTTGGCAAATCCTTGATCGAGGAATATTGAGCATAGCAGGGGGCAGTAAGGGGAGGGGGCAGGGAAGATGGCAGCAGGGGGCAGGAAAAGGTGGCAGGGGGCAGCAAACTCACCCAGAAAGCTGAAAGGAGCTGGCATACCACTGTGAAGTGAGTTTGCTGTTTCGCTCTTTGGAAGCATGTTCTCTAATGGTCTCTGGGAACATGCTGGGAAATGTAGTCCAATATGCTCCCAGAGGGCCAGCCATGGCGACTGTGCTCTCTGGGAGCATGCTGGACTATATTTCCCAGTATGCATTGCTCCCAGAGACCAATAGAGAGCCAGCGTATCTTTGCAAGGCATATAGCTTGCCAGCATACCATGTGAGTAGATAGTCCACACCTGGTGAAATCAAAGTCAGCAACCAGGCCACATCACTCAGGCAGTTCATGGGCATGACCATGTCTCCTTACTTCAGGCACGCCCCTTAGTACCCAGGAAGCAGGTTGCCAGTGAAATCAGCAACAGGTGTTATGGATTTGCATGCAGGAGCACGAATATTGAACATGTACATTCCTGTCCTGGGCTGTGCAAACAGAATGCTGCTGTAGGTTCAGTGAACGCCTTGACTTGCTGTTGGCTCCCTGCGGTGGCTGATAGCCATGAATGTTGACATGCTGTTCCTGGAGTGTATGTTCTTCACATTGGCTGTCACCATACCTTTACTAAGTTCACTTAGGGCTAGGCGTCACCCTGTGGTATGGCCTCATATGGCTGTGCTGGACATATCAGATGCTGACTGTGATGAGGTACCATCTAGATTGCCAATAGATCATGTATCTCTGCAGATTACTTGGTCCACACCTCGCCCCTCTGTGTAACGACCCTCATAATATTCCTATTTGCAGAAGGTGCTTGTTTCATTGCAAGCACTGGCCACAGGGTCATTCCAGAGTGTAACTGGTGATGCCTGTTCCCTTCTATGGTCATTTGTTTCATGGTGCTTTAGGAACTTCCTTGATGCTATGATGTGGCACACAGGGGACATGATCCATTTCCTGAATGATGAGACTACGCTTCTGAGCACCAAGGTAGCTTTCTGTGACATAGCTTGGTTTCCTAATGTGATTGGGGTAATTGATTGTTGACCCATGTCCCCATAATGCTGCCCTGTGTAATGGAGGAGTTGTACAGCAATCAAAAGACACAGCACAGTAGCAATGTGCAAGTCATCTGTAATGGGGGTAATATCATAACTCACATATGTGCCCAGTTTCTTGGAAGCACTCATGATGACCATGTTTTCTGAAGATCAAACATTCATCAAGACCTTGATCAGTGGGCACTGGGACATGGCTGGCTTCTGGGTAAGATCCCCATCTGCAATATGTTTGATAGCGAAGGGGGGATTATACCTATCCAGGGTGCCTTCCAATGGGTTGCACTAGCCCTCCTGCTGCATGCTTGCTCACACACGTGACCAAGGATACCCATTATCTACTTACACTATATGTGAAAGTGTGGCAATTCTGAGCATGCATATAACAGATTGCACTGAAGGACACGTAACATAATCAAGTCTACCTTTGGTCACTTAGTTGCATTTCAGGTATCTCGAGACCTGTGGTGGGAGATTACTGACGACACCGGACAATGCTGCCCAAATTGTTGTGGCAACTTGCATGCTTCACAACCCGGCTGTCTGACACAATGTGCCGCTGACTGTGGAAAATATATGTGCTCCATCACCCCTTTTGATGTATGTCACCATCACCATAGCCAGGCAGCGGTTCCTGATTCCAGGGACTTGACTTGTTGCCACCATGGATACAATGATACGTCTAGATCATGACCACTGGAATGACCTCGTTAACAAGGCGGCGGAAACTATGACTTATGTATTCAATATCTAAGGCTCCTGTGGCTGACCTGCACATCACTACAGTGGACATGTAGACCAACGGTGCTCATGACATCCACAACTGTCCCAATTTTGTGATGACTGATATCTTTCTCACTGTACTGTATGTCATGTTGAACACAGACAGGTCTCCCACTCTCCAACAATCAGGGTGCTATGGGGTGGGCACGGCCACTGGCAAATTCTTTGATGTTTCCTTCCAGGAATAAATCCATGACAGTGTCTACATGGGGGTGGGAGTGGTGTAGAGTGCTTCTGAACACACCAGGCAGCAGGGCCCACTGATGACCATGATGGGATCAGACTTCTCCAAGACAATTATACGTTGATGTGGTGCATACACTGATTCAGTTGTTGTGCCATGTGTCCTCCCTGCCTGTGGTGGCATTATTAGTAATGGCATATACAGTATGCACCTCTACACCGCATGGGTGTAGTCAGTTGGCATTTAGTGTTGGCACGTGAGGCGAGGCTGGGAGCTTCACATCTACACCACCACCATGCGAGGTTCCCAGTCATCTTGATAAAGATGCAATGTTCCCAGTCATCATGATAAAGTTTACACAAAACGAGTGAAACAACCCAGGAACTCATAGAGATTGTGGAATTAAAATGGACAGTCTTTATCCTTATGCCAATGCCACCACCCAAACACCTGACTCCACCAGCTACTGCCCCAAAACACAGTCAACAATCCCACACACAACCACCACCACCACCCATAGGCAAAGGCCAGCGCCATCCACTGGCAGGCCCACCAGGCGGTAAGTCCCATACACTCCCTGGGGGACTCTCCACCATCTCCCCGGTGGCCATCGACACAACCAGGTCCACCCAGGTGTCTCCCACTGGCAGACCATCCCCTGTATGGTAGAAGATCACTGGGTGTAGGAGAAGGATAAGTGCCTTGTCAGATGCCAGGAGCACAAGGAGCTCGTGGACACTGTGACTGGGGAGCTCCAGACCTTTCTTGAACAGTGCATGGACAATCTGAGGGTTTTTTATTTATTTATTTATTCATTCATTCAAAACTTATATCCCGCCCCTCCTGCCCAAAGGCAGCTCAGGGCGGCGAACAACATACACACAACAAATAATTCAACAATAAAACATTTTAAAATAAATCTACAAATTTTAAAACAAGTAATAAAAACACACCCTCCCTCCCAAACCCCCGCCCCTCACCAAAAGCCTGACGGAATAGCCGGGTCTTACACAAATTTCGAAACGACAGGAGGGTGGGGGCCAACTAAGCCTCCTCCTGGAGTGAATTCCACAGCACAGGGGCAGCCACCGAAAAAGATCTCACATCAGTGGCCACCCGCCTCGCCCGGGGAACCTCCAAAAAGGCCCCCACAGACAATCTCAGGGGTCACACGGGCACATGGGAAGTGAGGCGGTCCCGCAGATAGGCAGGGCCCAGGCCGTGAAGGGCTTTAAAGGTCAAAACTAGCACCTTGAACCTAGCCCGGTGCTTTATAGGCAGCCAGTGCAGAGCCTGGAGTACAGGTGTCATGTGCTCCCTGCGGCCTGCCCCATTAAGGAGACGGGCAGAGGCATTCTGCACCAGCTGCAGCCTCAGGACCAGCTTCTAGGGCAACCCCACGTAGAGCACGTTGCAGTAATCCAGCCTAGAGGTGATGAAGACATGGATGACAGTGGCGAGGTCAGAGTCTGAGAGATACGGACGAAGCTGCCGGACAAGATGTAACTGCCAAAATGCACTCCCCGCCATGGCCACAACCTGAGATTCCAGGCTGAGCCATGAATCGAGGAGCACACCCTGACTCCGTACCTGCGGGACCATGGGAGGGCGCCCCCCCCACAAGAGGAGATTCAACCACTCCCAGGCCCCCCAGGCCCTCACCCACCAACATCACCTCCGTCTTGTCAGGATTCAGCTGCAGATGGCTCAACCTCATCCAAGCCCCCACAGCCGACAGGCACTGGGAAAATAAAGAGACTGCATGGTCTGGGTCGATGGAAAAAGAGAGGTAGAGCTGAGTGTCATCAGCATACTTATGACACTGCATGCCCTGAAACCCTCTCACGATCTCCCCTAACGGCTGCACTATAGATGTTAAACAAGAGGGGGGACAGAATGGCACCCTGCGGGACTCCACACATGAGGTCCCGGGGGGAAGACGTACACTCCCCCAAGACCACCCGGTGAGTTCTCCCGGCCAGGAATGAATGAAACCAGTCCAAGACTGTCCCGCCAATCCCAGCACGGTCCCATAGGCGAGTTACCAACACCTCATGATCGACTGTGTCGAATGCAGCCAAAAGGTCTAGCAGGACCAGTAAGGTTTGACAACCCTGGTCCAACGCCAGACGGAGATTGTCAACCAAGGCCACCAAGGCCGTCTCCGTACCATACCCAGATCGAAACCCAGACTGAGAGGGGTCAAGGAAACCGGTGCAGTCCAGATGTTCTTGGAGCTGCCGTGCCACAGCCCATTCAATAACCTTCCCTAAAAAGGGAAGGTTAGAGACCGGCCGATAACTGGCAGGAGCATCAGCGTCAAGAGATGGTTTCCTGAACAGGGGCCTAACCACAGCCTCCTTCAGGCATTCATACACCCTGCCCTCCTGAAGGGAGGCACTAACCACCCCAGCCAGCAACGGCCGTAACGACTCCTGGCTGGCTTTCACCAGCCAGGACGGGCAAGGATCTTGTTCACAAGTGGTGACACGAACAGATCCCAACAAGGACTCCACATCGGCAGGCGCCACCATCTGAAACTGGTCCCACAAAACAGGACAGGACGGGGCATCCATAGCCCCAAGATGATCCTCTGCAATAACTGCGGAACCGAAATTGTGGTGGATGCGAGCGATCTTATCTACAAAGTACTCGATAAACCGATCACAGCGGTCACTGGATTGCTCCAGGTCTAGGCAGAGACAGGCAGGACTGACCAAACCTTTCACCACCCGGATTGTATGTCTGATACAGAAGGTGCCCTTCGTAACATCTGCATGGGCTTGTGGCAACAGCAGCCACTCATATATGTTGCATGTGACCTTGGCGCGCAGGCATGGGGCAGACGGGGGAATTGTGGGAATCGTTGGGGGCTGACTGTCATCAGCAGGTGCATGAGCTGTGCCTGGTGTGGTTGTTCAAGGGTAGTGTGATTGAGGATGGTGGGGATCAAATTGGCCGATGGCTGCATGACATTCATGCTTCCTATCCATTGGTGATATGTTCATGCCCTAGTGGCCGGTGGCATGTAGACACACTGCAGCCGTTCTGCTATGCTGAGGGCACTGGACTGACTGGCTGTGACTGGGCATTGTTGTTCCTGGGCTGCATCCCTGATGGGTGCAATGTTTTGCTCTTTCAGGCCACTACAGCTGCTTTGATCTGGCACTAGGCCACTGTGGCAGACATGCTTTGGTTACAGGCCCCTTTTCATTAGCAACGTGTTCCCTCCACCCATCCCCCTCACTTGCCTGCCCTGTTGCACAGTGGTGGGGTCTGGACTGTGTCTTATTGCCAGTTCCCGCACCTCTCCCTGCCTTGTCTGCACTGGGTATGGTCCCCCTACATTTCATCATTCAGTCTCTCTACTTCTGTGAGCACCATTCCACCGTGCGCAGTTTATGGGAATTATGGGAACGCAGATCACATGCCTTTCCCCATGTTTTGTGGTTTGTGCATGCATCATCTGGTCGTTGCATGCAGTCCTGTGCAGGGGCTCCATAGTCTTTGGCATCACAGCCATTATCTGTCTGGTCTTTGGGATCATGGCCATCAGGGTCTGATCCCATGCCCCACGGAGCACACACGGCATGTGCCCATGTATGCATGCACAAGTCGCACACACACCCAGCAAGGGGCATATAGTGCGCATGCAAACCGTGCCACTGCGTACACAACCATGTGCAGGGCATGGGATCAATGCAATTTCTGTGTGGCCTTGAAATTATAGTCTAAATTCATTTCATGAAAAATGTCACCTGATTTATGAATAAGATTAACATTAAACAGAAGCAGTCCAAAAAGAGAATCTCAGTAGCAACAAAATCCTACCTTATTCCTATGGTTAATGCAGTTGGGGTATGTGACAGTTTTGATAGTGTTTCTATGACCTGCAGTAGAAAAAGAGTTGAGAAACATTTTTGTTACATGGATACTGGAATCATACTTTGTGCCCTCATGTAATGGGGAAATATTCCAATACATGTTTACTTTTACATCAGAATCCATAAATAGTATGATATTTATATTTGAAAGCTGACCCTGTGAGATGCTGGATTCCCTTAATTCTACTGGAGTTCCACAGAAGCTGGGGATACTTAAGAGTCTTTCCTCGTAATTTTAGACACCTTTCTCATAACCTTGTAAATAGATGAGTTATACAGATTTCAGAGAAACATTCAAATATTTGAACTATAACAAACCTAAACAGTTTGCATGCGGACATAAAAATAAGATTAAGGAGTCTGTTAAGCTGCCACAAAAAATCTTTAAAAGAAGAGGAAGAAGAATTTGTAAAGACTGGATGTTAAAACAAGAGAACAGTCTGCAGTCCAGGTCCGGTCCATGAAGCCCGCACTCTCACGTTTAGTGTGTACAGCCTAATAAACGGGCAATCTCCAGGGTATATATCAAGTGCTTGCAGGCAACCCCCACTCAGCCTCCACTCACAGGTTTAGCGCGGACAGGCATTCTTCCCCACCGTGCTTCTCTCTGTATCCTGCCTTGTCATGATTCACAACCATGGCAATCCATGGGGAAAAGAAGACACACCAGCTGTTTCTTTCTTCCAGGGTATTACGACTCCAGGAAGCAGTCCAGCGCCTGCTACCCCCACGCACCCATGGGGGTTCATACCTGCATTTATGCCTGCCAGCATGTGACAGCTGGGAATAACCTTTTGCTATGCACAGAACACTGAGTTTATTGAGCAAACGGCATACTTTAATTAAGCACCTTTAGTGAAAACTGAAAGTAAGAGTAAAAATTCAAATTGAAAGCAATCAGTCTTTGCATGTTCTCTTAGCCTGGCTTCTTGCATCCATGGCTCATGGGTCTCCCCCACCGTATGTTGTGAATCCCTCTTGGTTAGTGGAAAGAAAACCCAAACATGCATCTCTTGTACCCCCTCCTCTCCAGCATCTTCTGCATTACCATACAGTTGAGGCAGAAAACATCCCCACTCGACAGGGCACCCTGCACTTCCGGAAGTGTCCAAATCTCAGATAGGGCAAGAAGCTCTCCATCAGTGGGTTCACATTCCCTGTACCCCGCACCACATCTTTTCCCCAAAAGATTCAGCTCCACCATCCGATCAAGGCACTCCCACTGGCACCGTGGGTATTCTCTTGCTATCAGGGCAGTGACGAGGGGAAATGGCAGGGAAGGTCCAGCCTCAGTTAGTGACTTCTCCAATTCTGGCTGTGCCCAAATATCCAGAAAAGCCACAGTCTCCATCTCATCCCATTCTAAACCAAGTTTTGGAAAGTATGCATGGAATGTATGCGTGGAGTACCTACGTTCCATTGCAGGTATGAACACATAGGAAGCCTCCGAGGATGGGTTTGACAGCTTGCTCTGCACATCAGGCCTCACAGCCAGGGTATCCATCATCTGTCATCTTTTTCTATTCCAGATATAGTTTTTTCCCACAATTTTTCTACGTTGCAATGAAGTACTGGACTTCACTGGACTTTATTCATAATGAGATTTAATGCAGTAGTAATTTGGGCAAATTGTTTATTTCATATAAAAAGGAGGGGGGAGATTCATATTAACAAATAGTAAATATAAAAGAACTGCAGTAGGATAATAAAGAGAATTCCCTCAAGAACATGTTTCGACTTCTGCTCTAATATTATCTTTCAAAAAATATATAGAATTGATTGGAGAATAAGCTCTCTCTTAGAGGGTCCAGCTTCTTATCAGGGTCCTCACAACTCTTTGAATAGCTGTGAACTGTGTTGATTTATCACCTGCTGAGGAAGTACACTATAATATATATACAGTTTATATAAGAAACTAAACTAAAATAATAAAAAGAGAAGCATGTGAAGTGGTTAAGAATCATGATCATTAGACTCTCTGGATTTCCCCTTCTATGGATTTCCCCTTCTATGTAAGCATGCATTCTTGCTTTATACTTTTCTTTCAGTCACATTATATCTTTCACAAGTTGTTTCTGATTACATATAGATTGTCTCATAGATCACACATCACTGTACGTTTGATACGTGCTTTCTCTTTATTATGTTGGGTGACATGCCCACACACAGCAGTAGACTATTAGAGATCAGTCTATTGTTTCATGTTTTTAATATACCTATAGTATGCATTTGTTTTAAACATGTTTGATCTTTTTAATAATAGTTACAACAACAATAACAACAACAATATATACTATTTTATATTGTATATTTATTATCTGGCACCTGCCAAATGGTGCTCAGAGCCCTTCACAAAATCTATGCAATAAAATATAATAAAATAATGTACAATCCATGTAAAGGCACAGAGAATGCTTTCAAGGAAGATTTTAAATGCCATTGCTTTCCATACTCACATATGGATGTCATATAGATGTTATGTATTATTTCTGCATGGTGATAATTATATTACTTATCTTGTACTTTTCGTGGAGCATTTACTTTGTATTTTACATTGGTGCTTACCCGCACACAATTAAGACATATGCATAAATACGCTCTATAGTGAAGCAATATTACGCAAAAGTAAGCATCTGGCCAAAAAATACATGGAGCTGTGTTTCACTTACAAAAAGCTCACAGGAGAGTTCACAAATCTCTGAAAATTGTAACTAAAGTTGAACGGAAAAGGTGAAAGGATTTGCTATCAAAATCATATGAAGTAATATGTAAGAACTTATGGGAAAGCTGTGACCCTGAAGGTCCAAATTTCATGACAGCCAAGAAATATGCCACTCACTTTTTTTCAGAAAATAAAGACGAGCATAAGGGAAGAAAGACATGTTATAGAGTTTAAGGATGATTCCTTAATATCTCATACGGGTAAAAGGAAAGATGAAAGAACCTGCAAGGCCACTATAAAGAGTACTGTCATGCTTACTTCAGAGTTAAAACCAGCTGCAGAGTATTGTTTATACATCGCCGCCTATAAACCAGGTGTTTCCTTGTTCTCTCCCTCACCCAAAGCTAAAAAGTTTTTTTTTCTACTGAAAAAGAAACTCTGGCAACAAGCGCTTGAACTGCTGCCAAAGGTGGGCCCAGTGCCTGTCCTCCCGCTGATGGTCCAGGAGGGCCTCGGCAGCCACGGTCTTGCCACGTGTGGCGTTCTGCCACACGAGCTGCCTGTGTTCCCAGGCTAGGCCCTGAATGTTGTCCTGGATTTTGTCCATCTGCCACGTGGTCTTCCCCAGCAGCAACCTTGACAGAGCCTTCCGATGCTGCCGGTTGCAGACCTGCAGATCCTGGTTCCGCTGGACACTTGTTGCTGAGGGATCGGTCCACATCTGTTGCAGTGGCAGTCCTGTAGCAAGGAAATCCATTAGTTCAGACCACCCCACTCCGGTGTTTCAGCTCCTACCTGCCCTTCCCATCCAATTATATCAACAACCCTCTACCCACCTGAGGGGAAGCAGGAATGAGTACCTGAGTACTATGCTGCTACTTAAGTTTGTTGCTGCAACGGGATCTCAGTGCCACGCGGTTCTCTTCCCACAGTCTCTGTAGAGGAGTGAAGAACATACAGAAATCAAGAACAGTCATTCACGCCCTCCCCCGACCACCATTTTGTCTTCCCACCATAGTGTCTTCCCCTGCCCCCACCCCCCATCCTGCCATGGTGCCTTTCCCTCCCCCACCAACTTGCCACCCACCATGATGCCTTTCCCTCTCCTGCCAGCCCGCCATCCTGCCATGGTGCCTTTCCCTCCCCTGCCAGTCCACAGGCCCACCGTGCTGCCTCTCTCCTGCCCCAGCCCATCATCGTGCCTTTCCGTCCTCCCCACTTCCTGCCCATGAGTGGGCTCTGGCTCAGGTGGTAGAGAGCATGCTTTGCATGTAAAGGTCCCAAGATCAATCCCCGGCATCTCCAATTCAGGATCTCTGGTAGCATGCCTGGGTGAGGCCTCTGTCAGGGATCCTGGAGGGACTTTGGTAGCATGCCTTGGTGAGCTGGATTTGAAACCTTGCTGCCGTGTCAAGTTATGACAATACTGAGATAAGATGGACCATTGGTCTGACTCAGTTAGGCAGCTCCTTATATCGTTTGCGTCCAGTGCTGCTGTGTCCTGGGGAGCATCCTGCTCCTCCCCAGTGCTCTCCAAGCCACCTGTAAACACAGTAAAGAAAAAAAACAACACATAACTAAATAGCAATAAATGGAAGCCATTATCATGCAGCTGTGTAAACGCAGTCCCCGCCCACCTGCCCCAGGTTCATTAACTTACCACAGTTGCCTTGCTATGAGCCATGGCCATGGCAATGAGAAGACTATGAAAGTCACTCCAGAGAAGGCAGTAGGTTCTGAAGAGCGAGTGTTGAACACATGCTGCAAACTAGGACGAGCTGGGACAACACACGTCTGAATTTGGCAACCATTGGCCTTTTAAGGTGGATGTTGCGTGCGCACCAGTGAGAGCGAAAGTGAAGAGAGGAGTAGGAAGCAGACACTCCTCAGAATGCTCTTGGCTTTTCACCCACGACTCTGGTGCTGGTGGACCTGTACGTGTGCGATGCTGCATGCAACCTACTGATGAGCTACTGACACGTGGTCGCGCATTAGCCTGCATTCAACCACACAGTAGGGTCCACATGCTCCGAGACCCTGCCATGAGTGGGGGCCACATGGCTGGTGGGAGCAAACACCTAATAAACGGGCAGGTGGATGCCCACCTGGCATGGGCTACCATCTCGTTTTTTTAACATCCACTATCCCTTCCAGCATTTCCATGTAGTATCCAGGAGAGGGAGCCATAAGACAAGTCATTACTTTCTTCCTAAAATATGTTTCTGTTAAGCAGGTATCAACAGGTATCAGAGGGGCAGCACAGAAACCTAAACAAATAAATAAAATAAAAGTAAGCAGGTGGCGAGTCCCATCTCCTGGAGTAAAGATAAAGTACCTAGGAAATTTTATTCCAAAACAACAACATGCGTAATGAATAGGGGAATCTGAATTAGAATGTTTAAGGAAAGAAAAAGAAAATAACATCTGGGACAGGTACAGTTAATTTAGAAGTCTGAGTGGAATTAATTTGCATTCCTCTATAGTACAAAGTTCATGCTCAACCCTCCTCAACTCCTTCAAACTCCTTGTCCTCACCATCAAGGCTCTTTGTGGCCTTGCTCTTCCCTATTTTTCTGCGTTCATTTCCCGCCACTATCCCACCGGGGCACTTCACTTCTCCTCTGCCACCACCCTCACCTGCCCCAAAATCTCCTGCTCCCGGGTCTAAACCATATTTGTCCCTTCATCATGCTGCCCTCTATGTCTGGAAAGCATTTCCTGAGCACATCCTCGCGTTGCTCTCATCCAACCTTTAATTCTCTCCTAAAAACGTACCTTTTCTGTCATGCTTTCCCTGGCTCCTCACCTGCACTGGTTGCTCATTTATGTTTCAACTTGTACTGTCTTATCATCAGGATTCCCCATCCTCCGCCTGTAACTGCTAGGTATGTGCACCTGCAACTTTAAGAATGTATCCCAGTCTCTCCTTATATGCTCCCCCACTTTTTTTCATTTCATTTTCATTTCATATTTAATTTATAGCCCGCACTCTCCCACCTGAAGGCAGCTCAAGGCGGCTCACAACATAAAGCAAATACATAAGAAACATATAGTGCACAATGCACCGAATAAATCCAATCATCAATACACAAATACAATCCCCTTATAATTCAGTTAATACGATTCTAATAACCCCAGCACAAATGCAGTAATACATCACCCTCTCCCCATAATCCTCCCCAATAATACCAGCTTCCAACCACTACCCTCCACTACTCTCAACCCTCCACCCTGCTAGCACCAGGGGGAGGCTCTCTCCCCACCCTCCTGCTCTCACCAGGAGGGAGGGTACCTTCACAATCTAGGTATATATATTCCTCCACCCACCACACAGTGATAACTCCAGCCCCGTGTGCCGGCCCCCGCCGAAGGGCACAGCCAAAGGACACGCCCCTTTGGCACGTGCCCCCAGCACAGCTGCCGGCATGGCCGTTGGCCACTCCCAGAACCTGTAGGAGCGACCTGGAAGCCGGCTTCCCCAGGCCACGCCCTCTTCCTAAAAGTGGAGGCAGTGGCAGCAAACTCTGGCTGCCGGGTAGACGTCCCTGAGCCCGCTGACACCCGGGCTCCCAGGGGGCGATAACAAACATCCCCTGCCAGACTCTTCAGGGGGGAGCAGGGGGAGATGGCAAATACCCCCAACAAACATGTCCGCACAAAGGGGGGGCTGACAGTTCTTATTCCTCTCCACAGCCTTCACAGAGGGGCTCAAACACCACACTCCCTCATACATGGTCTCAAGGGGGGGAGCTGTTTATAATCAACCCCGCTGTCCGAGTCCAACCCCTTTCCTGACATGTCCCCACGAGCTCCATTACCACCAGCACCAGCACAGGTCCCACCAACTGTCCTCTCTCCGCTGCCACTCCCGTCCTCTGGCCAAACTAGGACTGGGGCTGCTCCACTTGATGTTTCCACAACACAACTGACACAGGACTACATGGAAGAGCACCAACTGATATGGGAAGTCCAAGTGGGAGCAGAGTAAGAGTCACTAGCCTGGAGCCCCTCAGTGCTTGGGCGGGTGGAAGTTGCTGTCGGATGCTCTGCTTGCCGGGTCCTCCTCCGGGGCACCTGGCTGGGCAGGGCTGCTCCCAGTAACCTCCAGTCCTGGGGGGAGGGAGCAAACTGAGACGCTGTGACAGCTGCCTCCTCCTGATCTGATGAAACCATTTAACCAGAAAGGGGGAATGGGCTGCTGCAATGCTTTTAAATAAACACACTGGCTCTCCCCCTCTCCAGTGCCTTCCCTTTGCCCTTTTTTGTTGGCTAGGGCGATGGCTCTATAGCTCCCCAAATGATCTAATTTGTTGGATCCCTGCATTGGAATCCCTGGGTAAACTCCCCAGCCCCTAGAGAGACCTAACTCTAATCATGACCTAACTCTAATCATGACTGTGCAGCACCAGGCACATTGCTAGTGCTAATTAAAAACAACAATAATAATAATAATAATAATAATAATAATCAAGCACCCTACCTGCTCCATATCGCATGTGTGTTTTTTCATTCTGAGCCTTGAGTGAAAAGGTAACAATTTGAATTTTCCAACTCAAAAATAGGGCCAAATTCAGACACTATGGCCCTTTTTTTACATGGGCAGCACCCACGCACAAACACCCAGAAATCTGGGTGTTCATGAGTGGGTGAGTCTTGTGTAAATCCCGCAGCGGGGGAGTGAAGGGATGGCTGTGCATGCATACTCCTGTGCACACGCATGCACACCCACCTCCACCCATCCCCCACGCACGGAGCAACCAGCAAAAACGGCAGTTGCTCCGTGCGTGTAGATGGGTGAAGGTGGATGTAGATGGGCGAGCTTCCCCCTACCCACATGGAGCACAGCGCACACCGACCCACCCACCCCCATCACAGCCCATGTAAAAAGGGCCCACGAAAGGAGTACAACTCCAGTGAAGTCAAAGGTGCTGCACCTGCTCTGCTCTCGCCAGGACTGAATAATAATGCTAGGAATCAGACTTCACAAGAAAATTAGTTACCGTTATTTGAAGTGCTAAGCTCGTAATTATAGCAATAACACAAGAATGTTGCATTCTTAATTCGTTAAGAACATAAGAAGTGCCATACTGGGGTGGACCAGCGGTCCATCTAGCCCAGCATCCTGTCTCCAACAGTAGTCAGCTCTGGTAGTTCAAGAGAAGTGCATGTACAGGTCATGGAGGTGTGACCCATGTCCTGCTGACCGATCCCCAACTACTGATAGCCAGGAGTTTAAGCCCCAACAAGTAAGCATTTATGAATCTATCTTCTTAAGAATGTATCTAATTTCCATTTAAAGTTAGTTATGCTGCTGGTTTTCACAGTCTCCTCTTCCAATAAGTTCTACAACTATATCGTCTGCATGAAAAGGTACTTTTAAATCTATTTATTTTAAATCTACCATTTAGCTTCAGAGAACGTCCCCTTGTTCTCTTACTGTGAGAGAGGGCAAACAGCAGTTCCCTATTTACTTTCTCCATGCCACTCATGATTTTATAAACTTCTATCATATCCCCCCTTAATTGCCTCTTCTCCAAGCTAAACAGCCCCAAACTGTTGAGCCTCTTTTTTTGACGTGAGACAACTGGGGGAGCATGGAATCCTTGCAGATAATAACTATAGATTGTACAGTGCCAGGTACACTGCTAGCATGATATTTATTATAATTATTATTAATAACAATAACATTTTTATTATTGTTATTATTATTATTCATAAAAGTAGAGCACAATATATGGAAGAGTCTACCAGGAGAAGTTAACTGCAACAAAGAGTATGGCTTATTAGAAGAGAGTTATCTGTAGAGAATAATAGAATTGTTGAAATGATAAAACAACATAAGGAAAAGATTAAGATGACCCAAAAGGGCAGGTATGTTAGACAAGACAATCTTTTCCTGTTCTAAAATGTTTTCCTTTACATACAATAGTGCCCTATTCCTGCAGAACATTCCACCCACACATATTTTTAAATCTTTATGGAGTACTATTGGTCTTGTACAATAAAGTCCACTTAGTATAATTGTTTGTTAGTAAGTCCTGTAGGAATGTTCTCTTTTTTTGCATTTGCTCAGAAAACAGATGTCACCGTTCAGCCTGGCTTCCACAAAGTTTACATTTTTAAACAGAAAACTTAAATATTTTCTATCACATTCTAGGAAGAGTGTGGTTGCCTTGTTGGTTCTACTGAGGATGGGCGCTGTTTGGCCCAAAATCACGCAGTCTCACCAACAGAAATTGGCCAATAAAAGATAGCATCTGAACTACTTTGTCTCCACTTCTTACATTTGTGATCAACACAGCAACCACAGTCTCTGTTTGTTTTAAACTCCAAAAACATTATTGACTCCGTAAAGCAACAAAAAAGACAATATTGTGTCCCCTGAAAGCACTACAGAATACTACCATCTACAGAATTAAACAAACAATAATAATGAAACAGAGAATTTAGGGGTAAGGATGCAAGAGGAGAGAGACATTTTCACTGGATATGAGACAATGAGGCAGCTTTCTGACGTTACATGGGAGGAGCAGGAACCTGCGTAATCACGATCGCAGCCCTGTAACTGCGGGGCTTAGCGCCTGTCAGAATGCACTAATCCCCTTTTATCATGTGAGGACACTCGTCCTTGTAAAGGCTACATTTGAAGACCCAGTCGTACACAAGTGTTTTCAGGTGATAAAGGGGGGTTAGTGCATTCTGAAAGGGGCTAATCCCCGCAGTGACAGAGCCGTGGTTGCGACTGTGCAAGTTCCCACCCCTCCCAGGTAACATCTGAAAGCAGTCTGAGTGAGGCAGACATGGTGAAACAAAAAGGATTCTCAAGACACCAGAACTGCAGAAGGGCAATTTTGGTGGAAACAAATAGGGGGAGTTAAGTGACAATATAGGGGGAGTTAAGTGACACAGAGCGTGGAGTGAATATAGTTTCTGGTCCTCCACACCTCCTAGAGTGGAAGTGATTTAAGTATTTCTCACTCACTCACTCACATGCACACACCAGAAGCAACCTGTCAAAGTGAGACTATTTGGGGAGTTGGGTAAAGTCAGCAAACTAATGGTGTGGAAAAACAATTTGGTGCTGGATCCTAAAATGAACAGAGAGAAGAGTTTGGTGTGAAAGAAAATAAGCAGCAATTTATACTTAGAACATCAACAACTGCAGCAACAGAAGACAAACACACAGCGACGCATTTCAGCAGAGGCAAACAGATTAATTAACAAGCATTTTACTATAGTGAATGATACCAAAACCATGAAGGGGAAGAGGCAGCTCAAATTATTACTATTAGCAAGCATTTATATAGCACAAGCAATGTACCTGACGCTTTACAAAGTCATGGAATAGACACGGTCCCTGTCCTAGGGCTTACAATCTGAAAGACGGAGAGAGGCGGTGGGGGAGATGAAGGAAGGGGAACAGAGGGAGAGACAAGGGATGTAACATTCACGAAGATGCGAGGTCCCAGGTGCATGTGCTTGGCTTGGTTACATCAAGAATGATGGCTGGCTGGTCCGTGTGGTGAGGATATGAGTACACAGACCTCAGGTAACAGATTGTACTGGATGAAAGGTATCAGTAGGAGTTAGGTGATGGGAGCGAGGAGTCGGGGAGGGCAGAGCGGAAGAGGTGGGTCTTGAGAAGGGATCTGAAGGTACGAAGTGAGGGGGCGAGGCGGATGTGGGAAGGGAGGGAGTTCCAGGCATGGAGGGCAACTAGGGAGAAGGGACAAAGGTGATTAGGGGAGCAGGGGAGGCATGGGAGAGCGAAAGAGGGGACAGAGGAGGAGTGAAGTTCACAAACTGGAGTACGGAACGAAATGAGCACAGAGAGGTGTGGAGAGCAAGGTTGTGAAGAGCTTTATAGGTGAAGACTAGGAGCTTGTGCAGGATTCATTCAGGAAGGGGGAGCCAGTGAAGAGAGGAGAGGAGGGGCTGCACATGGTTGAAGCAATGGGTGAGGTGGATGACCCTGGCAGCAGAGTTTTGGATGAAGATAAGGTGAGAAAGGTGAGAGCGGGAGGGCCAGTGAGAAGGAGGTTACAGTAATCGAGGCACGAGATGACCAGGGCGTGAACAAGGGTTTTGGCAGAGGAGACAGCGAGAAAAGGGCGAATCTTAGAAATGTTATGCAGGGAGAAGTGACACGATTTGGCAGCAGAGTCAATACAGGATTTAAAAGAAAGGGGTGAGTCAAAGATGAAGCCTAAGCTACGGGCTTGGGGGACAGGGAGGATGATGACCCTGTCAATAAGGATTGACATGGAGGAGGGAGAGGAAGGATGAGGGGGGAAGATAAGGAGTTCAGTTTTAGCCATGTTGAGTTTGAGCTGACATTGAGACATCCAGGTAGAGATGTCAGAGAGACAGCTGGTGAGGCGAGCTTGAACAGATGGAGAGAGAGAGGGAGTAGAGAGATAGAGTTGAGCGTCAGCATAGAGGTGATATTGGAAGCCATGGGAGGCAATGAGTTTGCCTAGGGACAGCGTGTAGATAGAGAAGAGGAGAGGGCCAAGGACAGAGCCTTGGGGAACACCAACTGAGAGGGGAAGGGAGGAGGAGGTGGAGTTGGCAAGAGACACATTGAAGGAATGGTCAGGGAGGTAGGAGGAGAACCAGTCGAGGACGGAGCCACGGAAACAAAGGGAGCGAAGTGAGTCCAGCAAAAGTGAGTGGTCAACAGTATCAAAGGCAGCAGAGAGGTCAAGGAGGACAAAAATGGAGTAGAGGCAATTAGATTTAGCCACAAGAAAAGAGTTTGCTATTTCTGTTTCCCAACAGGATGACTATGAATAGGTTAAAATACATATACGAAGGGTGCCTCCAAAGGGCGAAGAGCCGTTGGTGGGGCGTTAGCGGGCAGAGGCAGTCACCTTATCGAACGTCACCTCACAAGCTGTGAGAAGGACACTGCCCGAACTGGCTTCAGGGGCTGGGAGCCACATAGGTCTCACCCCAAGGGGGGCTGGACAGATCCTTCCCCCAAGGATCTCCCACCCACACACCCCTGGCAATCGGAGGGAGGCGGCATTAGTGATCCTGCTTTAATGGGACTCCTGGGTGGGAGGGGATAAGCTCTTGGGCATGTCCCTTAGAAGGGACGTCTGTTTACTAGGGCAGAGTGGTAGGGGCTGAGAGAGGGGTGAGTTTGGGGGGAGGGGGGCTGGGTTAGTGGGGGGAGGGGTTATGGCTCCCTCCCCCAATGTAAGGGGGAGGGGGGACTGGGTTGGGGAGGGTCGGGTCTGTTCCCCTGGTGTGAGGGGGGAGTGGCAGGGGTGGAAGGGATAAAGGAGGTGGGGGGAGGGGGTCTCCCTTTGGGGCCAGGTGAGACAGCCACCAGGGGGAGGGGGGGCAGGCCGGGGCAACTATGGTCCTTCTGGGAGGCGGTAACACCAATGAGGAGGGACAGGTGCTTGATGCCAGGCCCCCTCACAGACCCCCAGATAGGTAATGCAGTGATTGAGAATTGGGGGGGGGGGGCTGGCATCCTAGATCAATCAGTCAACCTCGTGTGTATCTCCTTTGCTATTCGGTTGTTTGCATTTGTATAACATTGCGTTCTTGTACTAAATGTAATTTTTAAATCAACACGTGTTCCTAGTTCATTGAACCCAGGTGCTTCTATGCCTCTTGTTTGTAGCAGTTCCTTCTACATGATATATACCATTCTCTGCGCTGGCTGCCTTTTATCTTCCAGCCCCAATTCAAGGTGCTAGTAAAGCCCTAAACAGCCTGGGCCCGGCTTACCTGCTGGACAGCCTCAGGCCCCGGATTGCATTGCGACCCTGCGGTCGGCCGGGGACACCCGACTCAAAGTCCCCCGGGTGCCCAGGTGGTGACGATGGGGAGGGCATTCTCGGTGGCTGCTCCCAGGCTGTGGAACTCCCTCCTGATGGAGGCCCGCCCGACCCCGGACCTCCCCTCTTTCCGTAGACAGTGTAAGACCTCGCTGATCCGCCAGGCCTTTGGAGAGGGAGAATTCTGCCCTTTAGTTCTTTTTATCATTTTAAATGTTTTTAATGATATTTTATGTGTGTTTTATTGTTTATATATTTTGTAAGCCGCACCAAGCTGCTCTCTGAGCAGGAGGGGGCGGGGTAGAAAAATAGTAAAATAAATAAATAAATAAATAATTTCCTCCAAAATATGTATAAGCAGACTAAGAAAAATAAGAAATGAGATCTATTTAACACCACTTCAGACAACCAGCTAGACTTCTGGTTAGACTGGGCCTCATTTTAAAGCAGCATCCTGTCAGCCACGAAGATACTGCAATGCAATTGCTGTGGAGAGAAAACAATCTGCCAGGAATACTCCATAAAATATGTGCCCTTAATGGGATGGCTGGTGTTCAAGAAATTGCACTGCTTGGTAACATGCTGAGCCTGGCCTACCACCACCCACACAATAGTTAAGTTTGAACCAAGCTTGTACAGCTAAACAGACAATCTGTTAAACGCACTTGCTGGAGACATCCTTTGCTAATTACAGGTTTCACACCACAGCATATTTATTCGGTGTGGTGTGTGGGAAGCCGAAATATGGATAAAAGGAGGTTCTACTCACACCAGAATTACAACAGTTCTAGTCTTTAATTAATGCCCATCATAGGGCATTGTCTCCCCCTCTGCATTTGTATTTTACAGGGGTGCTGAATATGCCATATCACCTTAATTGTGGTTGTCTTTTTGCATGTTGTGGTCTACATATACACAGATAGGCCATAATATTTCCCCCACATCACACAGCATAGCTGGTTTTTAGCCTACCTGGATTTAACTCCAGCAAGACTTGAGGGTGGGGAGATGAACAGAGTCTCTGTCACAGTTAGGCCTTTTTTACACGGACGCCACCACCGGTCTGGTGGGTGGAGATCGGTGGAGATGGGTGCGTGAGCACAGCCAGCAAACACCCGGTGGTGCTAAGCCGGGTGACGTTTACACGGACGGCGCCGTGGGGCATTGTGGGACAGAAGGGGAGGGGCCGGCACACACCCAGTGGCCAAACACCCACCCCGCTAAACACCAAGCAAACACCCATGACAATTACACGGACACGCGAGACACCGAATGGCGGGGAAGCCCTACCCAGCACAGCGACGGCACAACATGGTCAATTGAGGGCAAATGAAGCCGTGGGACGCAGCTCTGCCCATGAACCGCCAAACCCTGTGCAGGTGGGGTAGGAGGGAGCTGGAATGACAGGAGACACACAGTAGCAGACCCCAGCCAGCCCCGTGACAAGGCCAGACAGCTGGGGACCACAGAACCCCCCAACCAGAAACCGCCCACACACAACCGCGAACAAAACCACACAGCGAAGGGTTACAAGGCCAGGGAGATGGGGGGCCCCCAGCGGGGGGGGCGGGGTGGGAAGGGGCACAGGGGAGGAGGCAGAGCCCTGATGCAGCAGGGGACCCCAATACACACACCCCGGCAGAGGGCGCACACACAATGCCAAGGCCCTGGACAAGGAGCCGGGAACCGGACACATGCAGGCACACCGGCAGGACCGGAAGCCCANAACCGGACACATGCAGGCACACCGGCAGGACCGGAAGCCCACAGCACAGCCGGGCTGGCAGGGAATGGCATGGGGGAGGAGGGGGAGAGACCCAGACCACACCAACTGGCAGCAAACCTGCTGCAGGCATCCCCACACTAACAAGGGATCCATGCGGCCGACAGGGGGCATCGCAAACGCAGGGAGGGGCAGGGCATGAGGACAGCAGCCAAGGGACCAGGGGGAAAGGGGTGAATCGAGACCGGGCCAGTGGGGGACAGAAGGGAACCACGACAGGCACCTGACTGGCCACAAACACCCGAGGCCAGGAAAACCAGGGGGACACCCATAGGACACCGCAGAGCAGCTGCACATATGCTGAAAGGGTGGGGGCGTGGGATAACCAGTCTCTGCCTGTCAACAGGGCCACAACCACCATGAGGTGCCCACACAAGAGACCAGGCCACACGGAAGAACATGACATACAACCCGAGAAGGGGGCAAAGCAACTTTATTACAAGGGGGAATGGCGTGGAACATGGGAAAGGTCCAAGGGAGATGGGGAGGCAGCACAGAGAGCGGGTCCATAGGGCGGGGTCCTGGCCTCAATAGGGACACCGCCCCGTACCCGGCTCCATTGATCCACCTGGGCGCGGTCCAGGCGGTGCACCCACTCCAGGAGGTGCAGCAACAGCTGCACAACCTCCTCCTGCTCCCTTGTCTGCTCTGCAATCATCGCCTGCACTAAGGGATAGAGAGAAGGGGCCATCAGGATGGGACAGTGGGCCCCAACAACGTGGAATCCCAAACAGACACCCAGGGAGAGGGCCCCACACACACACAGCACACTCGCTGATCTCCTCGTACAGGCGGGCCCCAGCGCAGAGATCCGAGGCCGCACGCTGCAACTGCCCAGCCATCTGTGCCAGGAGGAGAACAGCCAGGAAGACAACCAGAGTAGCTAGAAAACAGAAGGGAGAGGGAGATGGGGAGCGGGTGCACATAAAGGGTGCAGGTCAGCAGGGGTCAAAACCACACAGCAATGACAACCCAGTGGGCAGGGACACCCAAGCCAGCACCCCACCCGCTCACACCAAGGGGGAACACGGGCGGCCAACAACAGGCCCGTACACTGCCCACACTCACGGTCAGCTGCCCGTTTCGCCTGCTGCCCATCCATCACCTCGAACGCAAATGGTGGGAACCCAACAGGGGGCACAAGGAGCGGGAAGGCAGAGCAGTCCAGGCAGGGTGCCCAACCAATGGGTATCCCCCACCAGACAGGCCAGCACGTGAGTTCAATGGTCCCCAAGGCAACACCAGCCACTAGGGAGGGGTTGGGGCCTGCAGACTGCCCCCTCGCGTGCGCTGGGGGTACAACAAAGATGTCCATGGGACATCACCAGCACACATGTTGCACACGCACACCACGACTGCCCACATGGAAGGAGGACACCAGGCAGCGACCGGTAGATGAAGGACAGGGCTCACAACGGGACGCGGTGAGCCCACACCACACACCGGAGCGAACCTATGCTCCATCCTGGAGCCCACAGAGGAATCCAGCACGCACCACTGTATGCCACCCGACAGCCCCAGTCATCCCGAGCAGGACTGCCAGTGACCCCCATCACAGTAACCAACACACAAGGACAGGGTAGCAGCCAGGGGAGGGGCAACTGGCGTCGCACAAGGACATGAATGCACCCAAGGTGGTACAGGCAAAGGCACAGACTTTATTCATGATGGGATGAAAGGGAGGGAACGGCCAAACAGAGACCGTGACAGGGTGATCCGGGGCTCATGTCAGTTCCCCATGAGCAGCACACAGGTGCACCATTGCAGTCACTCCAAGAGGGAAGGAGGCGCCCGGTAACAGTACACGGCGATGGGGGCCGGAGTGAAGAGAAGCAGCGATGGGGTCCAGATGACAGGCCAGCCTACCCCTGGGTTACACAGTACTGTGGGCTGGAGCAGGGGGCAAATGGTTTTGGCGGCCCACCGCACAGGCACGGCAATGCGATGGAGGGGCCAGTTGGGACGCCGGGCTCATGGAGAGGCCAGAGGATGCCCCTGAAACCGTTGCCCTGGGACAAATCCCTCCCAGGCGAAAAGGCCCCTGCGGAATCCCCAGGAATGCATATGCACATCCACCACGGAACGGGGCAGGAGGTGGTTCCCCATGGCAGCAGCAGCCTTCACAGACTGTAAGTTGATCACCGATCGGAGGGTGCCAAGTTCACATGCCATAGGGGTCCCAGTCAGCAGGGGTGCCCCAAGATCGGCAGGTAGCAGATCCAGCTCCCCAAGATGCACCTGGCAGTCCGATCATGGATGGGAGATGCCACGGGCACGCAGTAGGATGCTGGTGTAGTCAGTAGCAACATGGGGACCCTCGGCCTGGAGGACCAGTCCATACTCCGGACGTGCAGCTACCAGGCGAACAGCCGTGATCTCCGGTGCAGTCCAGGGCACTACAACAGCGGCTGGTTGGTCCCACAGACGTTGTTGAAGGAGGGTAAAGTCGAGCTCCCCAGCATGCCTCCGACAAGCAGGGCCCCCCAATGGATGACCCATCACCCACATGTACCGCGACAGGAGATCGAAGCCATCCGCCACCGACAGGGGGTCGCCCATCAGCAGCTGGGCATCACGGCACTGCCTCAGCAGTCCCAAAAGCATGTTGGCACATGGCGACCACTCCTCCCCTGCACCATCGGCGGCCTCAGGGCCTGTTCCGCACCCTGTCATGGCCATTCCAAGGGCTGCAAAGCAGCTTGAGTGGGATCCTATGGAGAGTGTCTGTGACTGGACGCTGCACGAGACACTGTGCAGCGCTAGTCAAGCTACGGCTGTACATAGCTGATAGTGGGACACTGCCAAGGTCCTGTGAATCCCTGCCCCACGCACCTGGTGGGTGCATTCCAGCGTTAGCGATGACAAATCAGCAAGGCCACAGCTGCTTCTAGCAGGGAGCTAACAAGCCCCTCCAAGCGGCGTATCTTGATGGAATATAGCTGCACAGTGCCATGGCCTTCAAGCGATGTGACCAAAGCAAGGCCGGTGCAGATGCACCCTGGCCAGGGACCGCATGGGGTCATGGCAGGGGCACGGGGGTGGGGTGGCCCCAGGGCACAGAGGAGTCTCCGAGTGCCCCCAGCCCCATGGCTGCCGGGCGGTCCGTGAGGGGGGGGACGTGCCGGCGGCCCGGCGAGGGGGGATCCCCATCAGGTGCGCGGAACACACCCAAGGTACCGCACCAATCGCAGGGCACACAGCACGGGCTGCCACGGTACATATGTGTGCTGGTTGCTGTGGCTGGGCGTGGGGTGTAGAGTGAGAGGTGGTGTGAGCGTGGTGAATGAGAGGCAATAGTGATTTAACATAGTGATAGATGGGTGGTGCTGGTGTCCAGAACAGGGTGTAGGTGCCGAGGCGGGTGTAGGCGGGTGTGCACAGCGGGTCTCCCCATGCAGCCGTCCCCAGTACCCCGGGACAGGCTTGGGGTTGCAGGGAAAGTGGGAGGCACAGTGCAGGTGTGCAGGGTGCACACGGCTCGGGGGCTGGAGGAACAGATTGCAGGGGGGTGATAGCTACGTGCTGAGACCGCTGACAGGCTGGGTGGTTAAAGGGGACACAGTCACAGCTGCGCGGGCCTGGGTCAGGTCCACCAGCCACGTAACAGCTAAGCGGGTAGCTGCTAGGTTATCCAGCACTGGTACTGGTGGTGGGTTCCCCCTGAGTATGCGTGTTGTTGCTGGTACCATGCTGCCTGTTGATGAGCCCTCTGAGGAGTGGGCCGTCCTGTTAATGGTCCTGTCCTCCTGCTTCATGATCCTGGCACTGGTGTTTGAGCCATGGACTGAGCTACTACTGCCGGGTCACCACTTCTACAACCATGGAGTACGGCACAGGAGGACGGTCAATGTGCGCCGAGCTGCATCGTTGCGGTGGGCACGGAGGGTAGCTGTCCGCCGATGGTCCATGTTCAGAACAGCGGTGTCCCAGGACATGTGCCTGGTCCTGTCCCGGGGGCCGCTGAATGTCTACAGGCGCTGTGTCACTGTCCCAACGTGGAGGCTGAATTGGATGCACTCTCGCACCAATGAATGGTGGGAGAACATGCTGGCCACCTGGACGGACGATGACTGGTCGGACCACTTCCGCATGAACCCTTCCCTGTTGGTCTGGCTCAGGGAGCTCCTGAATCCACATCTCCAGAGGCGCAAGACCAACATGCAGTATCCACTGCCGCCAGGGATGCACTTGTCCATGGTCGTATGGAGAATGGCCACCCCCTGATTCCTGTCGGAGCGTTGGGGAGCAGTTTGGGGTGGGGACTGCGACCATTAACAGGGCGCTCCATGACGTGTGCAACCTGCTGATGGAGCTACTGCTCGAGCGGGTCACACAGCTCCGGGATCCCGAAGTTGTCACTCACGGCTTTGAGGAATTGGGCTTCTCCCATTGCATAGGGGCGATAGACAGCACCCACATCCCTATAATCCAGTCCCTACATGCCAAGACAGACTACCTGAATTGGAAGCAGACCTTCTCCATCAATCTCCAGGCCATGGTGGATCACAGGGCCTTGTTTACCGATGTCTACACCGGCCACTCAGGGAGGAGCCATGATGCTCGCATACTGCGGGCCTCCCCCTTCTATGCACGCATATTTGACGGGGAGATAGCCCCCAACCTGTACCGGGTCCTTGAGGCGGTCTCCATGGCCCCAGTGGTGATAGGGGACCCCACCTATCCACTGAGCCCATGGCTGATGAGGGCCTATCCTGTGGTGCACACAACTGACCACCACCTCTTCAATTAATGCCTCTCATCAGCTCGGAGCATGGTGGAGCAGGCATTTGGGCTGCTCAAGGGGCATTAGCGCCTGCTCATGAACAGGAGCCAGTTCGATCTGCAGCATACCCCCATCATTGTACTCGCTGCCTGCATCCTGCACAATATCTGCGAGACCAGCGGAGCTGCCCTTGACTACCCCCAACCAGTGCAGAGAGAGGGTCCTGTGCCCCTCTACCAACATGTCTAGGGAGGCGCTTTCAGGCACATATCGGAGGATAACTGGGACACTTTGTGTAGGCGCATTGTCGCCCAGATGGCAGGCAACTGAGTAGTCATGTGGACAGCCCCCACCTTTCACAGAACCGTGTAACGGGTAACAATAAAGTCTGCTATGTCTGTTCCCTAATCCGCTTCTGGCCTGATGTTTGGGTTGAAGGGGTTCCCCGGCCCTGTGAGGTCTATGCCCCAACTACCTTCTAGCCATGGCAAGTGAACCGCACCAGGCCTCGGCCCTTCACCGGCTGTCCGGTGGCATGGCCGGTACTCCATTGAGGTACCTGTGCAGACCTATACCCTGCCATGGGAGCTATGCTGTTGCCCACCCAGCTGCCTGCAGGCCGGAGACGTTTGGTTCCGGCATCTGTATTGTGCATGTCCTGCCCATCTGCATGTGGAGTGACCCCTGCGCACCATGGCGCTCCCATTGACACACCGAACAGCAGAGTGGTAATGTACAACATAGTTTATTTGGGGTTCTGTACAAGGGGGGGGGTCAAGGTTTCCGGGGCCTTTCCTATGCCCACTTCAGTGCACCACCAGGGCTCGCTCCCCTGCGGGCCCTTGCAGCCACCGTCCTTTGGGAGTGGCTTCCAGACAGCCCGGGCTCTCCGTTGTCCACAAGTCGCTCCATGCTGGGCTGGGGTGCTAGACCCTGTGGTGATGGAACATAAGGTCAGTGTTACACCCTGCCTTCCACTGTTACTCCAGCACCATGGCCCTTTTCGTGGCCCTCAGGTGTTCCCATAGCTCCCCACACAGCATCCCCTCCACCCATCCCTCTGCTGTTAGCGATGCCTTCCTTTCCCCCCCCCCCCCCCCCCCTTTCTTA
>QEPC01004521.1:1950612-1970928 GCA_003113815.1 Sphenodon punctatus
CTCAGTCCCCCCCCCTTGCAAACCCCCCCCCCCACTCTGCATACCTCCCAGGGGCTGTTAAACCGTGTGGCTCGGTAACCCACCAGTGATGGTCACCAGCCTGTCCCTATCGCGCATGGGGAGAAGTTGGTTCTAGGGGTTGCCCCCGTGGCCAGCCTGTTAGCCTGTCACCCCGGTACTGGCCGGAACCCATCCCTTGTGCGTTGTGGCCTACCATCATTGTCCTTGCGCCCAGCTCTCGGGGATGCCTCCAGTTCCTCCTCAACCATCTCCTCATTCGCAACCTCCTCCTCGTGAACCTCCAGGGTGCCTTGAGTTGTAATGGGAACGTGGATCTGTCAGTCAATCCCTGGTACCCGGCTTCAGCTCCAGTCACTGTGGCTGGGCCCGTTCCACCCCCCACCCCCCGGGCCCTGGTTGCATTCCTACCTGGATCGTCTTCCTCCGCTTCCTGGGAGGCGTTCCGGGTCTCCGTCTGCTCCGCGTGCGCCCCACCCCTTTCCCACAGCCTGGCACCCTGTGGGTTTTGTGGGTGCACCCGGAGGGTGATGTTTGAGTCAGTGGGTTTCCGGGGTGCCTCCTCGCCCTGTGTGGCAGGGCCGTCCCCTGCCGCATCCTGGCTTACCTCACCAGGGGCAGCGGCCTCCCCCTGCTCCGGTGGGTCGGGCAGGGGGGGAAGTTGTGAGCACCCTCCGCCTGCCCCTGGCAAAAGCGGTGCCATGTAAGCGGGAGGCAACTATATCCCCATCCATGCAGAGGAACCAGTCCAGCTCCTCCTGGAACTCCATTGTCCGCATGGCACGGTCGGATGTCAGATTGTTGTCCTTGATATGTTTATATCTCGACCTCAAGTCCTTTGCCTGCTGCATGCACTGGCTGACATCCCTATTGTACCCCTACCGCTGCATCTCCTAGGCGATGGCTTCATAGGCCTGTTTGGTCTTGCAGTTGCACACAGGTTGTGCTGGACCTTTCGGCCCCCCACACGCGTATGAAGTCCCTGGTCTCCTGCCTCAACCAGGGCTCCCCCTTTTGGGTACTGCTTGTGGGGGCTTGGGGCCCACCCAGTAGCTCTGGTGGCAGAGGAGCTGGTCGTCTCCTGTTGGGGGTATTGCAGAGGAGTTAACATCTGCCCCGCAGCCCCCGTGCTCCCTTGTGGAGGATCCCTCCCCGCTCCCACCGGGGGGCACGGGCGCCTTACCTGGCTGTCACAGAGGCCCTCCTCGGCCATCTCCCCTGTGGTGCGTTGCTCCTGTGTCTGGGTGCTGTCCTGGGGGTGGGGGTTGAAACCGCTAGCTGTCAGCTGCCCGCCCTGTACTCCCTCGGGTTGTTTTCCGCTGTTGGCATGCGGGGCCCTCTCCCTGGGTGTTTGGGTTCCCTTCGCACATACCTCACTGTCGCTCGCACTCCCTTCTCCGTGGCTGTGCTGGAGTGGGGGGCTGCGGTCAGCGCAGGCACCGCAGTCTGTCCTCGGCCCTCACACCCTGTGGGACGGGTGTGCTCATGTTCAGCGGTCCATCCCACGTCCCCCCCTGGTGGGGCCGACCCCCCTCCCCTGGGCGACCCGGGGTCCCTCTGCTTACCCTGGCCCGAGTTGCGGCGCTGGCTCCCTTAATTTTGTCGGAGGCTTACCTTCCAGACATATTGGGAGCCAGCGCACCCGTGTCCTGTTTTTGATCCCTTTTGAGGGCTCCCAGGCAGGCGTCCGGCGTCTCCCCGGGTGGGCGTGTCTGCTTGGGGGCCCCTGCGTGGCCTCTCTAGCCATCTCTGTGGTCTCGGCAGACCCGTTCCCGTGGGTGTGGGTGTTTTGGTTTTTACACAGACGGGCAGGTGTTGAACACCTATCTCCACCCACCTCCACCCATCTCCACCCACGGAGCATGCCGGCTCCTTCCTGGCTGCTCCGTGGGTGTTGGTGGGTGGGTCATGAACGTCCAACCACTCATGGACGTTTACACAGGCACTCACACACCCATCCGATGGGTGTTTATGGGTGGGTGACGTTCATGTAAGAACGGCCATATATACCCTTTAAAGAGTCACTAGCTGGAGAGGAGGCAGGCAGGCTTGACAAGAAGAGGGGAAATAGTGGTGCAATTGTACCAGGCCGGTCCCCAAGTACAGGGAGCTCCCCAAAAAGCTACACTAACTTTCTCTTTTAATACACATTAAAATGTGCTGAATAAAGTAATATTTGAAAGTAACATATTTGCAAATAAAGTACCAGTAAAATCTCCAGAAACTGATGACAAAGCATATGGCAAGGAGATGGGAGGTGGAGGAGGGGGATCCCCCTGTGCTAGGATGTTCTGGTACCCTAATAGACCTGAAATGAATACCCAAAGCTAATAGTGTATTTGTCAAATTTGCCCACTTCATTTTGGGTCGCACGCAGTGGGTATGCTTTGGATATTCGTTTGGGTTGGTTTTTTCAGTTTGTTCAATATTTTCAGTCATTTTGCTTTTGATACTCAGTCAATTAACCAAATATCCAAACAAAAATGACCATGGGGGAAAAAGACAGAATGACAGGGGTATTAATGAGTATGCAAATATTCATTTCAGGTTAAATATTCATTTGGATATTCAGAGTGGTAGTCAAAAATGTGAATAGAGTGAATTCTACTCTGTTTCAGTACTAGCCCCCAAAATTCTGCCAATGGGCTCTGAGCTGACTGGCCAGAAGAGGCAGAACAGACGGAGTAAGCTGCACCCCACAAGAAAGACCTCACTATGAAGCCAAGTAGAGACAACATTTTCCAGAGCTCTTTCTGGGACACAGCTGTTGCAAACTGCCCCTGTTAAAGCTGGGCATAATACACAACACAGAATTTGGTTTCTAACACTTCAAAATTTCCTTATAAATATATTGGAATAAAAGATTTAATTAAGGCAAGTTTCCTACATCTTACACAAGACATCTGGTGTGCTGTGTACCACAGCTATAAAAAGGACTGACCACCTTTTGATACCTTTGTAGGAGGACTCGAGAGGCGGTTTTAGTGAGAAACTGTCACACAAGTTAAATGGAAAATCTGCCAGCAATTCTATTTCTACATTTCCTTTGCAGAAATTCTAAACCTTTGAGATCAGTGTCATGCATCTCCTTCTAACCCAATCTTGCTTCAAGAGCTTTAACATCCACCTTTGTTTTTCTGTGCATGACCAGCTTATGCAGATTAGGGCATGCAATTCAAAAACAAGGTTCCATAAAGAGAAAGTGTATTTTAGACTGCTGCTCTGCATGTGATGCATTTTCCATTCATTTATTTATTTTATTTCTTTATATTTTTTAGCCGCCCCCCTCATGCCTATGGCATCTCGGGGAGGCTTACCAAGTCAAAAAATATATAACAATCAAATCCAATAAAAATCCCAAACTACAAAATATTTTTTAAAATCTTTAAAAACCCAGATTTATCCCCAACTACCCCACCCACCCCTCCGAAGGCCTGGGCGAACAGCCAGGTCTTGCAGGCTCAGCAAAAAGCCAGCAGACCTGGGACCAGGCAAGCTTCCTCTGGGAGGGAGTTCCAAAGTCTCAGCCCAGCCACTGAGAACACCCTCTCCATAGTGGCCCCTGTTTTACACAGGGGACCTCCAAAAAGGCGGCCCTGGTAGACTGAAGGAATCTCTCTGAGGCACGGAGGGCGAGGCGGCGCTGGGGTATGAGGGCCAAGACTGTGCAGGGATTTATAGGCCAACACCAACACCTTGAATCTGGCTCCGTACGCTATAGGCAGACAGTGCAGAGTACGGCGCACAGGTGTTATGTGCTCTCATCGACCCATCCCCGTGAAGAGACGGGCCGCTGCATTCTGCACTAGCTGCAGCCTCCGAACCAGTATCAAGGGAAGCCCCACGTAGAGCGCGTTACAGTAGTCTAGCCTCAAGGTGATGAAGGCATGGGTGAGGGTGGCCAGGTCGGGCCTGGAAATGTATGGATGCAGCCTCCGCAGTAGATACAACTGGCAAAAGGCGGTTTTAGCCACCGCCTTCACCTGTCGATCCAGACGGAGGTCTGCATCCAGAACCACTCCCAGACTCCTAACCTGTTGGGCTATAGGAAGGCAGACCCTCCCCGCCCCTACGAGGGGAGTCGACACCTCCCTCACCCTACCCACCACCATCACCTCCATCTTGTTGGGATTGAGTTTCAATCTGCTTTGCCACATCCAATCCGCCACGGTCTCCAAACACTGGGAAAGTAACAAGACAGCAGGACCTGGGTCGGTTGAAAATGAGAGGTACAGCCAAGTATCATCAGCATATTGGAGACATCACACCCCGAACCCTCTCACGATCTCCCCCAAGGGCTGCATATACACATTAAATAATAGCGGAGACAGGATCGAACCCTGCAGAATGTCACAGGTCAAGGCCCGGGAGCGTGATGTTTCAGCCCCCAGCACCACCCGCTGGCTTCTCCCCGAGAGGAATGAGTGGAACCATCCACGGACAGTCCCATCCAGACCTCCCAGGTCTCACAGTCATCTCAACAGCAGCCCATGGTCCACTGTGTCAAAAGCGACCGAGCGATCTAGTATGATCAGAAATATTGAACATCCTGCATCCATCTCCCAGCAGAGATCGTCCACCAAGGCCACCAACACCGTCTCAGTACCATAACCAGGACAGAACCCAGACTGAAAAGGATCAAGGAAACCGATGCTATCCAGATGCGCCTGGAGCTGTAGTGCCACCGCCCGTTCAATAATCTTCCCTAAAAAAGGAAGATTAGAGAGGGTCGGTAGCTGGCGAGTGCATCCACATCCAAAGATGGCTTCTTCAGCAGGGGGCGCACCACAGCCTCCTTGAGACTGGGGGGCAATCTCCCCTGCCGAAGGGACGCATTGACTACCCTCGCCAGCACCGTCCCTGAAGTCTCCCTGGAGGCTTTCACCAACCAGGGCGGGCATTGGTCTAATTCGCAACTGGTGGATGAGGATCTAACAGACCCCAGGACATCCACCGCACCTTTCATGTACTCAAAGAACATATGACAAGAGCAAATGGGTTCACACCCAAATGGGTTCACATTTTACATGGTACTTCTACAACCATTTCTTATGGTTAGTAGCATTATTACTTTACGTGACTGGAAACTGGAAGTGCTAAAAATTAGACATTCCTATCAAAACAACTGCTTAATAGCAGATTGAAAATCTGTATGCTATAATTTATGTAAGTAGCCCTGTGTCTTTTACAGAAATGCTAATTGTGTAATTTTACAGAAATGCAAATTTTGTAATTTCTTTTAGCAGTATTTCTTAGTAATCACATCAGGCATATTCATTCCTATTTACACTTAAAACAGTACACAAGGAGACCATCTGTTTTGTCCAGCAATGCTAAATTCTGCAATTTTAATTGTGCTATGACAAGGCAAACACTTCTTTTTAAATATGACTCATCTACAAGTCCTGTGTTTCAAATGCACATTTAAAGCTACTGTTTAAAATCCTTTCCCCACTGACATTTAAGGACAGATCGAGAAATTACTACAACACAATAGAGAACTCACATTTGTCCCCTAAACAGACAATAGCTGAAGCCTACAAAAACATCTGGCCATGTTAAGAGTACTTACAACTAATGTATATTAATTTACATTTCAAAATATCTCAGCAATTACAGCTATTTTATCATTTACAAACTTGGGATCCAAACACTATATACTGTGGGTGTTTTTAAATGAGATGCTACCACGCAAGGCCACCCAGAGGCCACTCATCTGGAGATGGTGTGTGGAAATGTGTGCTCCTGTAAGCCACGTAGCACCCTCTCATGGCCACTCACAGTTCACTGCCAAGAATTCTGGAGCACCCTATGGGGCAAGCAAAAAAATTGTGTGGCAACTGGCGTCCACACACCCCCTACCCATATGAACTGAGGTGGTCACCCATGCCAGCAGACCAGTCTACCACTCACAGGCACTGTGGGTGGGAATCACGGGCTTTGCAAGTCACAGGAACTGGCCGCAAGTGCTGGAAAGCCGGGGCTCCCCAGTGTTCACGTTGGGAAATATCTGTTTCAAAGGCCAGCCCAGTGCACTTTCCCCTCCATCATGATCCATGGCAGGGGGAGTGCGAGGTGGCTGCCACGGTAGCCATGCTGGGAGCCGCCCATTAGAATCCCTCCCCACTCACTCCACCTGAGTGGGTGCTCCACAGCTGTGTCACTCTGCAGTCACGGACCACACCACCCCCAGCCCTACTCAGTTAAAAACACCCTGTGAAGCTTCAAGATCTATCAATTTCCTGATGTGATGGTTGAATGGGGGGGGGGGAATGAATGAGTGGGTTGAGGGCAAAGGTTGTTAATTTCATATAGAGGAAGGGGGACAATGTTTAGTGCTCTGAAGAAGAAAACTTAAATGACAAGGAATTATTTTGAGGTACAATGTAACACTCCCCACTCCCTTTTCTCTTTCTCTCTCTCCCCCCCCATCATTTCTCCAAACACAATTGCTGGACATCTTGAGAGACAAGCTATTTATCCATATCTGAGAGGCGACCAGATGTGGCCAGGGGTTATCAGTGTTAATCAACCATTCAGCAGTTGGCAGACGATCAGCTGCCTGTTGGCCTCTCTCTGGGCATCTGTTTTCTAGACATTCTTTATGTCTCTGGAAAGTAGCAGAGGACAAAAAGCATGTCCAGAACAGTGAAGGATCCTGATATGAGAGGTCCAGATAAGACAGGTCACACCGTTCATATTTATGATATTTAAGCACAAAGTGCTTTGGACTTAAGTTTTGGACAGATACCCAATAAAGTATAATAGTTAAAACCGTGATGCAAATCAAAGCTCTTGGAATTCAGTGACAAGGGGGAGATGCTGTACCTGCAAGGACTGGGGCCTTTTTCCACCTGAAGTTGCCCTGCACCGCCATCCCTCTGACGTCCATACAGGTCTTATTCAGTGGCCGTCTGGCAGCCATTCGTGGCTGGAGGGGTAAAGGTGGGGGGGAGGTTAGTTTTTGGAGATGTTACTTTGTACACAAAATGGAGTTTGTTTTGTGATAGATATGGGGCAAGTGGTTTAGAGCAGAAGGAAGAAAGGAAAGTGTAGGATATGGGGTGGGGTGGGATTCTGGGCAGGGAGAAGTAATTATGTATAATAGGGTGGTGATTCTGTATTGAGTTAAAGAGAAATGGTGGTGGGATATGGATTGGGGGTTTGAGTTTTAAAGGGATTTTTATATATTTTATGAGGGATTTGGGGGGGATTTACTTTGTACTTGGAAGATTTTTAATATATTGTAAATTGTCCTGTGTCTTTCAAGAGAAGTGTGGTATAGAAATCTAAACAAGTAAAATATATCCATCCCCATTCAAGTATTTCTGACCCATCAGCACACAAAGAAAAGGGTGTGTGAAGCCACACGAGACATTAACCCACTTTGGGCAGTGTTATCCCACTTTTGGCAGTTAACACATGATGCAGTGAACTGTATGGCAGGGCGGGCAGCCACCAGATATTCCTACCCTGCCCCAGAGCAGGGCAGGGCAGGCAGCTAACTGCTGCTCGATACATCCGCCAGAAAAGGCCAGTGACGTTGCATGTAGTAACGCTGCCCAAAACGGGATAACGGGCCACCTCTCATGTGGCCAGTCCCTCTGCTGCCCTGCCACAAGGCAGGGTCCGAGGATCGGTCCAGAGGAACACATGCACTCTTCCTGCTCACCCAACAGCTGATGGGGGATGGGGGCCGCACACACTCCTTCCACCCAACAGCTGATTGAGAGAAGAGGGCACTCCTCTGGACCCCCCTACCCCCATCAGCTGTTGGGCAGGTGGGAGGCGCGTGTGTGGGCCCCCTTCCCCCATCAGCTGTTGGGCAGATAGGAGGAGCACATGTGTTCCCCCAGGGCTCCGCTCACCCCAATCAGCTGTTGAGTGGATGGAAGGAGCGTGCATGCTTCTCCACCCCCTCCCCATCAGCTGTCTAGTAGAGGCAGACCCAGTCCTGCAGTGCAGCAGGAGTACAGGCATCCAGCTCCGTGTGGCCAGCTTCTCAGCCTAACCTGTGGTGTGCAGGGGCTGGGGATGGCCACTGAGGAGGCAGATAATGTCTTTGCTCTCCTCGCTGGCCCAAAGTGTGGTGGCTGCAACTGCCTGCCCCAGAGTGGGCGGGGAATCAGGCCCATCCTATCTCGTTTGGCTGTACCCAGTATTTCCATACTTCCGAACTTAGGAAGGACAGTCCCTCTTTGGGTGCTGAATCCCACTGTCCATCCTGCAAAGGGTCAAAGTTCCTCTTTTAGGAAAGAGAGACAAAAAGGCTGGTATTCAAGCCTTAGGCCTGGTTGCTTACTCACAAAAAGCACGAGGACAGTATGGAGATGATGAAATTACAAGACACTAAGTGGAGTGATAAGCACTTTTTATGCATTTAGAATGTAGGGAGGTGTGTGCACACATGTAAGTGTATGAGGGGCAGAGCTTATTCACTATGGGGTGGAGCTTATTCATCGAGGGGGCAAGTTTTCCCTGTTCAGTCATTGGAAATGGAGGTATGCACCTCTGGTGCACTTCATAAAGATGACATGCAGGAGTACTGAGTTTACTATTTCAGGAGGCATGGGGGTTTGAGTATAAGCCATGGAAGACCTGTCCACCAAGCCATGCCTCCTGTCCCCCTCTCCCCCACTCCCAGAATCATCAGGGAGCAAAGCGTTCCAAGGAGCTGGTGAATGTCCACTTGAACTCCTTATTATGAGTGAATGTGTGCTCCCACGGAAAAGGGAGTCAATCAAAAGAAGAGGGCCAGTCACACCTACACACAGAGGGTTCGGAGAGAGTATATGTGCCTGTCTGACAAGGCAAAAGACAGCACCTCCTGGCCCTCAGGTTTTATTGGGATGGGGGGACCCAAACCCATCTATTGGTTCCCAACAGTGTCTCAAGCTCCAGAGCCCCCAGGCCATCAGAACATAGGATGGCATGCACAGGATACTTACACATTGCCATTCTGTTGTGTCTATTCACTCATGATTAGAAAAAGAGAAATAAGCCCACTTTGCACATCTCAGAAGTAAGCGATTTAGAAGATAATGTCAATTACCATACATATAAATTCACAGTGGATTCCTACTGAGAAGCGATTGTTATCTTTTACAATTTATTATTGCAATTCTGGGGGATGTGACTAGAGTTTTCCTTTACAAATCAAACAATACTGGGTCAAAAAAATTATTTAGCACAAAAGATATATTCACGTGTTATTGTTGTCCACTCATTGGCTTTGGGACATAAAGTCCCCTCAGGAAGTGTTGGATTTACATCTGAATCCCTAACATAGCTGACAGATGTGAAAAAATGACATGTAGCCAGGCAACTCCACAGTGACTACACAGCTGCTGGTGTAAAGAGTACATTATTCAAGCAAAGGCTGCTATGAACTTAGACTGAAACGTTTCCCTCCAGCTGCTTTTCCCTGGTAGTAAAAGACTTAACAGTCTATGCTGATCCAACCTATTTTTAATTAAATCACAACCCTTCAGGGAAAATGCTTTTTGAACACACACATAGATATGAAGATATGGATGTGCACGTACTAAAGGGAGAAAAAAAAAAAAGGGGGGGGGGGGAAACCAGCCCAGCAGATCCTGGTGGGTTTGATGCAAGGTTAGATTTCACCTCCCCCTGTGCACAAATAAAGGCAAATGTAAAAGGAGCAAATAATGAAAATTAAGACCTTGTGAATCTAGCCACATACAGTTCATGAAGTGAATTTGAATATTCATAAATGATTATAAATATCCCAAATGAGAATTTGAGCCCTTACGCATCTGCTGCAAGTTTCATATTTTGGTAGTTCATATTTGTAGTAAAGTATACTTTGGGAGAGTATGCCGTAAACAACTAGACCAGGGAGACATTCATCCAGTGAAATGATATATCCTTCAGTTTCTAACAGGAGCCAGTTCATGAGAAGCCAGGGAATACTGGACACGTTTAGATATAAAACAACAACAACTATAATCATAATTTTATATAGCATCCCCCAACCTGACAAGGCACTCAAAGTGCTTCACAAAAAGTTAAAACCATGTAAAAAAATTAAAAGCAATGTAAACCAATTATTAAAAAAATTAAATGGGGCAGGCAAAAAGGGAGGACAAAGTACACTGAGGGGAACCGCCAGTGGATTGCAAAAGCACCTAGAAAATAAATATGTTTTCTGGTGCTTTTTAAAGGTATGGAGTGGGGAACTGAGATGAATATCTGGAGGGCGCAAGTTCCACATTGAGGGACCCGCCACAGTAAAGGCCCGACCACCTGCCAACTTCAGATGCAATGGTGGAACCCCCAAACAGCAGGTGGTTCCTGAACACAGATATAAGGATATAAGGAGCTGCCTAAAGGAGTCAGATCATTGGTCCATCTTAGCCCAGTATTGTCACAACCTGGCATGGCAGAAGGGTTCCAAATCCGGCTCTCCAGGGTCTCCGGCAGAGGCCTCACCCAGGCGTGCTACCTGAGACCTTCCAGTATCCACAGCTCCTTTTCCTGAATGATAACCCCTCATTTAGAACCCAGTTATGTTTATATATAGTTAGGATTATTTTTCCCTATGTGCATCACTTTGCACCTGTCAACATTAATTTCAACTGCCTTTTAGCTACCTAATCATCCAATCATGCAAGATCCTCCTGCAATTCCTCATAGTCCGCTCAGGTTTTCACAACCTTAAATAGTTTTGTGTCATCTGAAAATCTGATCGTCTCCCTTTGTACTATCTTTTCCAGAACGCCAGTCGCTTCGACCATGTGCAGCCCCTCCTCTCTTCGCTTCACTGGCTTCCCCTTCCTGAACAAATCCTGCACAAAGCTCCTAGTCTTCACCTATAAAGCTCTTCACAACCTTGCTCCCCCCTACCTCTCTGCACTTATCACCCTCCATACTCCAGCCCGTGCACTTCGCTCCTCCTCTGTCCCTTCTCTCACCCTTCCACGCCTTCCCTGCTCCCCTAAGCGCCTTCGTCCCTTCTCACTTGCTGCCCCCCATGCCTGGAACTCCCTCCCTGTCCACATCCGCCTTGCCCCCTCCCTTCATACCTTCAAATCTCTCCTTAAAACTCACCTCTTTCGCTCTGCTCTGTCTGACTCTTTATCCTGCTGAGCCACTATTCCTATACCTACGATCGGTTTACCCTTATCCTTGCAACATGGACCTGCCTGCTGTCATTCTCATCGTAACCAAGCCAAGTACGTGCACTTGAGACCTCGCATCTTCATGAATGTTAGACCCCTTGTCTCTCCCTCTGTTCCCCTTCCTATGTCTCTCCCCCAGCTCCTGTCTCTCAGATTGTAAGCCCTAGGGGCAGGGACCCTGTCTATTTTATTACTTTGTAAAGTGCCAGGTACACTGCTGGCGCTATATAAATGTTTGTTAATAATAATAATAATAATAATAATAATAATAATAATACGTTGGCTTAGGTCGTATGTCCTGGACTCGGATCTGGCCACAATCATCCATGCTTTTATTACCTCGAGACTAGACTACTGTATGTGGGGCTACCCTTGGTGCTGGTTGGGAGACTGCATTTGGTGCAGAATGCAGTGGCCCGTCTCCTGCCTGGGACGGGCTGACGTGAGCACATTACACCAGTGCTTTGCTCTTTGCACTGGCTGCCAATAGTCTTCCGGGCCCAATTCAAGGTGTTGGTGTTGACCTTTAAAGTCCTAAACGGCTTGGGCCCTACCTACCTGCAGGACCGCCTCACCCTCCGAGTCCTGGATCAGCCCCTGCGGTCGATCGGGGGTGCCCTCCTCAAGGTCCCCCAGGTTTCCCGGGTGTCAACCATAAGGAGGGCGTTCTCTGTGGCTGCGCCATGGCTGTGGAGCTCCCTCCCGTTGGAGGTTCACTTGACTACCGACCTCCCCTCTTTCCGCAGACAGAGTAAAGAGCTGGCTGTTCCGCCAGGCCTTTAGCGAGGAAGGTGGGGTGGGTTAGGGAGGGTGGGTGGGTATGGGTTGTTTACTTTGGGATTTTAGGTTGTTTTAATTGTGGTTTTATTGTTATGTATTTTAATATGTTTTTTAAATGTTGTTAGTCACCCCGAGATAGCTGTGGTAGGAGTGGGCGGCATATAAATTATAACATAAATAAATAAAATAAATAAATTAATAAATATATTAAACAAGGTATTGGGGATAGACCTGGAAGACCAGGGTTGCAGTCCCATCTAACCATGAACTCACTAGGTGACCTTGGATGGGCAAGTCACTGTGTCTCAGCCTCAGTTTCCCATCTGCAAAATGGGAGCAATAATGACCTACCTCACAAGATTGTTGTGAGAATGAACTAGAGAAGGATTATGAATCACATTCAGCACTAAATGTGCGATATAAATTGTCATCATTAATAAAACTAATAGCACAATGTGGCTTTTTACACTGTGATATGGTATGTTTAAGCACTTTCCTCCAAAAATTCACCTCTGCTCCCCCAAATTTGGGCGGGATGGGGTAGAAGGGTTAGGGAGAGGTTTGGGGGGGGGGAAGGGAGGGAGGTTTTTTAAAAATTGCTTTTATATGTTTTTATATTTGTTTCAATGTTTTATGTTTATATATCTTTTCTATTTTTGTAAGCTGCCCTGAGCCTTTGAGGGAAGGGCAAGATAAAAATTGAAATAAATAAATAAATAAATAAATAAATATTTTAAATGAGTTAAATGAGTTTTTAGTTGGCTTCTTAAGATCATTAATGTTGTGTAATTTAAAACGTTATATCTAACCCTTCAGGAAATTTATTTATTTATTTATTTATTTATTTATTTATACAAAAAATTGTGTCTCGTATCCTCCTGCACACTGGCAGCTCGGAGCAGCGCACAACATAAAAACAACAATAAAATCATCTAAAAATCATCTAAAATAATACATAAAACATACATCATTAAAAAAAAAGTTTGTAGCAGCTAAGGCAAAATAAAACCCCTCCCCCCACCCTCCCCACCCCTCTCCCCTAAGGTCTTACAACATCTACGGAAAGAGGGGAGGTCCAGGGACAGATGGGCCTCCAACAAGAGAGAGTTCCACAGCCGAGGTGCAGCCACCCAGAACACCCTCTCCGTCGTCACCACCCAGCATACCCAGGGGACTTTGAGTCGGGCACCCCCAGCTGACCGCAAGGGTCGCAAAATGACCCGGGGCCTGAGGCAGTCTCACAGGTAAGCAGGACCAACAGTGTTTAGGGCTTTATAGGCCATAACCAACACCCTGAATTGGGCCCGGAAGACAATAGGCAGCCAGTGCAGAGTAGGGAGCACAGGTGTGATGTGCTCGTGGCGGCCCATCCCCGTTAGGAGACGAGCTGCCACATTCTGCACCAACTGCAACCTTCGGACCATCGTCAAGGGTAGCCCCACGTAGAGCATGTTACAGTAGTCCAGTCGAGAGGTAACGAAAACATGGATGATGGTGGCCAGATCCAAGCCTGAGACATACCGCCGCAGCCATCACACCAGATGTAATTGGCTAAATGCTCCCCTCGCTACAGCTTCCACCTGACAATCCAGATGGAGCTGCAGGTCGAGGGGTACCCCCAGACTACGGACCTGAGTGGCCAGGGGGGCAGACCCCGCCAATGATAGGAGCCACCACCCCCTCAGTCCTACCCGCCATTACCTCCATCTTGTCAGGATTCAGCCTCAGACGGCTCGTCCTCATCCAGTCCCGCACAGCTGCCAGGCACCAGGTAAGCACTGAGACTGGGTCTCCAGAAAATTGATAACATCGCACACCGAACCCTCTCATGACCTCATCCAAAAGTTGCATATAGACGTTGAACAGGAGAGGGGACAAAATAGAACCCTGCGGGACTCCACATGTGAGATTCTGGGGAGATGACGAACATTCCCCGAGAACCATCCGCTGAGTTCTCCCTGCCAGGAAAGAGCGGAATCATTCAAGAACAATTCCACTCACCCATGCCCAGTTCCGCAACCTTGCCACCAACATCTCATGATCAACGGTACTGAACGCCGCTGACAGATTCAGTAAGATCAAAATTGAGGATCTGCCCTGATCCAATTCACAACGTAGGTCATCGACCAAGGCCACAAGTGCAGTCTCCATGCCAAACCCAGGGCAAAAACCAGACTGCGAAGAATCAAGAAAACCAACCCGGTCCAGATGTCCCTGTAACTGCTGGACCACCACCCATTCAATAACCTTCCCTAAAAAGGGATATCATTACTGATGATATCAAAGCCCTTCGTGCTAGGCAAGGCTCCAGCCCATGATACTAATGACTGAAGAAATAATATTCCAACAGCATGTCAGAGAACTTGAATCGAGTTTTCTGCTTTTAATCCAGTACCCAACATCCAAATCCTCAGATATACCCACCACAGTGGGCATTAACTGGCACCATTCCTGCCACTCTCAAGAGAGAGGTCTAACAAGGTTAGAAACTTAACTCCAGTCTGAATAAATTCTGAGTACTAATAACTGTGCTTTGCATTAATGGAGGATTTAAAACTTTACTTCTATAATGCCAACCCATGGCATCTTTTTCCAGCAGTAAAAACATACAAATATTTGCCTTAGAGATGAAACTGGAGAACTACGTTTTATAATCCAACACTCCAGTCTCTTAAATTGAAATACACATTTTCTGGAAGTTTGCATGGGACTGTCTACACTAAACATTGCACTATTCATTTCTGTAAACTAAGATCATACAAATTATTGATGTAGCCGGTCATTCTGGCTATTTAACTAGGGGGTCATGATGCAAGAGTGTGACATGTTGCATGAAGTCAGAAATCACTGCAGCAGTCCCATGAAACTCAGTTCTCTCTTTCATAATTATGTTGTGTTTTTCTGAGCAAATAAAAATGTTTCATATGCACCCTAATATTAATTGCATGTTCATTTTAAAGCCAGAATATCTTTGGCTTTGATCCCTTTTAATTTAGTTACCTGCATTGGGGAAACCACCAAACCACTGGAGAGACCAGCAAATTCAAAGCAGACCTACCTATGGCATCTGACTGGATTGCTGCAGAAACTTCTCCCACCTAAGCCTATCTATGAGGAGAGGGAAAAATTCCCTACCATCAGAGGCAGGCCTAATGTGTTGAGTAGGCGCTATTAAAAGGTTATTTCCTGCTTCATCACACACATATTGGCAGCCAGTGCTCCAAGCTCTGCACTAGCTGCCAATAGTCTTCCAGGCCCGTTTCAAGGTGTTGGTGCTTACGTATAAAGCCCGGGCCCCACCTATTCGCGGGACCGCCTCACACCCCAGCTGCTGGATCGACACCTGCGGTCTGTCAGGAGTGCCTTTCTCGAAGTACCCCAAGTGGCAACTATGGAGAGGACGTTCTCAGTGGCCGCACCTAGACTGTGAAACTCCCTTCCAGTGGAGGCCCAGGTGGCCCCGGATTTCCCCTCCTTTCCAACGACAAAGTAAGGCCTGCCTGTTCCACCAGGCTTTCGGTGAGTGAGATGGGTAGGATGGGGAGTTTGAGTGTTAGGGTGGGGGCGGTTCTTTTGTTTATTCTTTGACATCCCCCTGGTGGACTGTATTGTTTTATATGTACTTTTGTATATATTATATTTATACTGTATTTTTATCTTTTATACTTGCTAGCCACCTCGAGCTGCTTTGGCAGGAGGGGTGGGGTAAAAAAATTGTAAAATAAATAAATAAATAAAAACTAAAATTCTGATCTTCATGCATGGCTTCCTGGAATAAATGTAATATAAAGAGGTGGTGTTTCAGAAGTGGTTTGAATTCTTGTTCTTTATTACCTATTGACAGTACATCTGGCTCCCATTCTGAATGAGCCTAGAACAAGATGCCTTGAGCCATATACCAAAACATATCACATGAGACTATTGGCAGCACCAGATCAAGATACTACTGGACTGTGGCTCTTCAAAGATGGCCCACAATCTGATCAACAGCACATTAGAGGGCCGACAAGGAAAAGTGTCCCAAAAGAGATAAACTGACTTGCTACTGTGCAGGGATCCTCATGTCACAGGGAGGATTTTGTCCTTAGGGTTTAGTGTGCAATAAACTAACACAGATCAATTGAGAGCCATCAGAAGGTTTGTGGCATTCTGTCAAACTGATTCTCTTCAGCAAAGCCAAAGCCAGCCTAATGAAATGTAACAACTTACAGCTCATAGTTTTTTCTGAAAACGCTGACCTTGCTTTCAACCTACTCCTGAACATGAAGCAGTTTTACACTGGGATTTTAAATTTTACCACTTTGTCATTAAAGATGTGAACAGAAAGTCATACAAAGTTGAATTAATAATCCATTTATGAGAACTCACAGAAATGCTCACTCGTGCTACTGAAGAGTGTGGTTGCATGAAAGGAGCAGAAACAGATAATCAAACTGAAACAAAATGGGCCCTCCAACACAGCCCAAACATTGATCGGAGCTTACTCGTGCGAACTCAGTGGGAATGACCTCAGCATGGCTTAGCCCTATTCAACAAAAATCAGGACCAATATTATAACAACGTTCAAAACATGAAAATTAATTACAACTGCAATTCAATCCATTTAACTACATACATTTCAACAAAATATAAATGCCAAAAACATGAAAATTATTTCCAGATTTTCTATCAATATACCATAATTTACCATCAACATTAAGGGAAGATATGTACTGAATTTCTTACCATACATACTTACTCTTATTACTATTTACCACTAACTAAACTATCACATTATTTCTTTACAGGTCATTTATTTATTATCATAATTCAACTACAAATGATTTTGTCAAACTGCCTTAACTCTGTTGTTTACATGTATAAACGCTGTGTATACTTTATACAATGAACTGTAGCCAATGGCAGCATAGACAACTTTATAGAATCGGTTGTATACAATGCAATTCTACGCAAAAGTCAAAGTGAAGGCAGTTGGAAAGGACCTGTAAAGAAATAAAAGCACACATCCCTCCCCTCAAACTCCCAACCTCCCCCACAGCCCTACCCAGAAACTCACCTATATCCTATTTATCACTGCCTGCCAAATGCTCTTCCATATAAAAAAGTTTTGCACTACCTCTGGAAGATACCCAGGCTCAGGCTCAAGTGAACCACCCGGGGAGAAGAGTTCCACAAAATGCGGGCAGTGTGGAGTTAACAGAGTCTGGACCCCATGCTGAGGTAAAAGTGTAGCAACTTTATTCGTCCCCCCGCCAACCTCCTTTTCAGTGTCACCTAGTGGCCCTAATATTTATACAGCTAAAACCACATCCCCCTTTTTGAGGAAGGAAAACTAAACCATAACCACGACAAATACATACAAACATATTAGTCAACCATCTCTTTTTTGTTGTTGTTACTCATACTTAATTGGTAGTCCTGTGAAGGTCAGGGTAGACTACCTGAGCCTTCAGTTTCATGTCAGGGATTATTCTGCCCTGTTGACATTCAGCTACTACCCCTTTCCATATTGCAGACCTCCAGGTGATATATATATAGGGTAATTTCAGACGTTATGGGCCATTCAGCCAGCCACGCTGAAGTCTGGCCCAGGATACGTCTCAGAGCCCGGTCCGTGATCAGATTGGTCGTCCTTTAGACGTGTTGGCCTGATTGGTAATGGGGATCGGGGGGGCAGGGCTGCATGGGGAAGGAGCGGGGCTGCGTGGTACGACATGCGGCCACACAGCCCCGCCCCCTCGTGCTCCCTCGACCGCCCTCCCTCAGGGAGACGAGTGGGCGCAGCAGCCAATGCGGCCACTGCGCCCAATGCCACGATCCAGGATGGGTCAAAGGTAAAAGACGTTACTTTTGGCTCATTCCGGATCGTGGCCAATCTAACCACGGTTCTGGCCCTCAGGCCAGCCTGAGGGCGAGAACCATGGTCAATTTGATCCCAGCTGGGTGTTCACTGTGAACATCTGGCCGGGAGCAAACAGACAATCCCGTGATCACTGCCACCACACGGAATCCACTGGGATTCACTGTGGTGAGCAGCAATTTCATAATGTCTGAAATTACCCATAGTCTCTCAGGAATGCAGGTGGTCACCTTTCTCTATCTGGATACCACCTCGTGGGTGGGAGGGGAGGGGCTGGAGTATCTGTTAAAGGCATCTCTTGGGTTGTATCATTTGTAGACCGTGCAGCCAAGCAATGTTCATGAGGGTGTTGGTGATTTCCCCACCTCCACAAGGTGTACCCTGTTGTGATGAATAGTTCCCGCTGACACTGTAACCAAATAGGATCTCGGCATTTCTGAATGTCCTTGTACCATCCCTTTTTCCTGGGAGTCTTTTACCCAGACAAGATCTCCTGGTTTTAGTGGTCTTAATGGTTTGGCTCTATGGCGCTCGTTAAAGGTTTGCTTCTGTCGAGCTCTATATCCAATATCCTGTTCTCGCAAGCTATTGAAATCAGGCCAACTGGAAGTCAACTGTTATTGAAAAATTGGGACCATGAAGCATAACTTCCATTCCATCAGCACCTCTGCTGGGCTGAAACCGTTAGCCAAGGGCGTTGAACGATACGCTAACAAAGCACGGTGGGGGTTTGAAGACTTGGAAAGCATGTGTTTTAAGGACTTGATTGCACGTTCTGCTTCCCCATTGCTCTGGGGGAACAGTGGGCTAGAGGTAATGTGCTGAAAACCATAGCCCTCTGCAAACTTCCTAAAGAGGTCAGAGGAAAATTGGGGGTAATCATCGGAGATTAACTGCTCGGGGACTCCAAAACGAGCAAAAGCCGGCTTTAGTTTATTGATAATTGCTCCTGATGTTGTGCTGCACAGCTCAGCAACTTCAATGAATTTTGAAAAGTAGTTAATCATAAGAAGATAGGATGTGTTCCCCAGGTAGAAACGGTCAGTCCTGACATTCTGCCAAGGTGGACCTGGGAGGACAGAGGGCATAAGTGTCTCTGGTGAGTTTATTCCTATGCTAGCACAAATATCACATTTTGTAACTATCTGTTGGGAGTTTTTTGCTCAGCCCTGGCCACCACACAGACTGTTTTGCTCTCTGTCTGCATTTGGTGATGGCTTGATGTCCTTCATGTAGTTTGTCAAGGATGTCATGTTATAAAGAGGTAGAGATAACCAGTCTGGACCCTTTCATTAAGAGACTTCCGTTCAAAGTGAGGTCTCCAGAGACGGCCCAATATGGGAATAGTGATGCATCAGATTTTGCCTTCGTTCTCCGACCCTCTTTGCAATGAATCATGACCTTGTGTAAGGTCTCATCTGCCTCCTGCTTCAGTTTCAGCTCTTGTAGGCGTTGGTCTGTGATTGGCAGGGAATCAAGGACTGAATCTACAAATCCTTCTATCAAAAGCTCCTCCTGAGTACGTTCTTTTGGTAGGGTATTTGGAAGCAGGGCCCTAGAGAGTGTATCTGCTGTGGCAAGATTCTTCTCAGGTACATGTGAGATTGTGAAGTGAAACCTCATGAGTTGCATCCAGAATCATTGGATACTTGGTGGCAGTTCATCCAAATTTTTAAAACCCAACAGAGCAAGTAGGGGTTTATGGTCAGTTTCTACATGGAATGTTATTCCTAAAAGAAAGTCGGTGAAACGTTCACAGGCCCATGTTATTGTCAGGGCCTCCTTTTTGATTTTGGCACATCACTGTTCAGTAGGAGTGAGTGCCCGTGACACATAGGCTTTAGGGTACCAACATGATGGGGACTGTTCTTGGAGAAGGACTGCTCCTATTCCATATGAGGCATCCGCGGAAACCCGGATGGGTTTGTTTGGGCTAGGAGTGGACGGTCGGGAGTTGAGAGGTGCTTAGATCTCGTTTGATATTCGTGAAAGCCGCTCTTTGTTTAACTCCTCAGTACCATGAGTGCTGTGGACTTAAAAGGTCTCTCAGAGGTTTGGACTTCTTTGCCAAGTGGGGTAAGTATTTTCCTAGGTGTGTTATGTCCATGAATCTACACCTCTCACTGGCACTCTGAGGCTCAGGCATCTGAGTGATAGTTTGAATTTTCTCTGGATCTGGTCTAACTCCTATGCTGTCAATAATTTGTCCAAGAAATTTTATTTCTTTTTTTGAAAATTCGCATTTTTCATTTAATGTGATACCAGACTGTCAGGGCTGGGTCTTGAACCCATGGCCCCTGGGGTGCTGGAGAGGCTGCCCAGTGCTCTGCGCCACCTGGTGGGCTTGTGAGGGTGTTGGATTGTCCTCCCTCTGTTTTCCCTTGTGTGCTTGCTCCCTGTGTGTCATGCCCCCTCCCAGCTGTAGCCAGTTGCCTTAGCCCTGCCTCCCAGCTTCCTGGTTGGCCACAGGAAGTATTTAAGCCTTGGTGTGGCCACAGGAAGCTGGTGGAGCAA
>QEPC01004521.1:1978900-2028419 GCA_003113815.1 Sphenodon punctatus
CCCCCCCCCCCCCATTTACTCACCATTGCAGGCAGGAGGCAGGCAGGCATCAAGCAGGCAGTTGAGTTCAGGGTTCAGTGAAGGCGTTTGGTGGTGAGATGTGCTGTGGCGCCCATGCTCAACTGAGTCAGGTGAGGCTTTAAAGCTGCCACGAGCGGGAAATTTTATTTCCCAGTGGCGCGCTTGGACTGAACGTTCAGCCGCCCGGTGCACATTCAGTCCAAGTTTGTCCCTTCTGGGACTCCAAACTCTGGAGTCCCAGAAGGAGTCCAGACCAGACAGAGGCTAGCGCTCACTGACTGAGCGCTCTGTCTCTGCCGGTGGCTGAAACTGACATCGGAGCGCCACGCTGCTCTGACTGCAAGCCAAGCTGCAGCAGTCAGAGCAGCGCGGCACTCCAGTGTCAATTTCAGCCACCCGGCAGAGACAGAGCGCTCAGTCAGTGAGCGCTCTGTCAATGCGGCACCGGGGGGACGGGGGAGAGCGGGGGCAGGGCACTACCCCAGGTGCCCTCAGGTGAGGGCCGCCACTGCTCTGGTCTAGGCCTCTCCTTTGTCTGGTGCAGCAGCTAGACTTTCAAGTGTCAGCTGCGTTCCCTTGACTTCCTTGTCAGGCTTTCTGTACTCTGCAGAGGCTGCAGTCAGGCTGCTTTTAAACGAGAAGCGCTGAAGTGCCTCCTCAACGCCGCATTAAAGCAAAGCCGCTGGAAGTGACGTTCTCCCCATTGCCGGCGGCGGCGGCTGGAGACACAGGGCTTTGGAGCGGCACGTTCTTAAGCCAGATAACTGAAGTCTTAAGCGCGCGCTGCTCCAAAGCCCCGTGTCTCCAGCCGCCCCGCCGCCGGCAACGGGGAGAACGTCACTTCCGGCGGCTTTGCTTTAATGCGGCGTTGAGGAGGCGCTTCAGCATTCCTCATTTAAAAGCAGCCTCAGTCTCCACTCTGACACCTTGTGGAGTTAACAGAGGGTGAAAACAGACATGACGCTAACCACCCTTTAACCACCCTTGGTGGTCATTTATACATGTTTCAGGGCTGCATAGGGCACCAATACAGCCCTGCAACATGCATAAATAACCACTAAGGGTGGTTAAAGGGTGGTTAGCATCATGTCTGTTTTCACCCAGAGAGTCTGGAGTTCATGTTGAGGTAAAAGAGTAACAACTCCTTTTCAGAGCCACCTAGTGGCCCTAGTATTTATACACCATATAACACCACAGGCAGCCGCCGAGAACACCCTCCCACACAACTCCATCCCACGGACAAGGGTAATGGACGGAACCTGGAAGAGGGTGCCTCTGGCCGACCATAGGGGCTGCAAAGGAACATGGTAGGACAGGCAGACTTTCAGATATCTGGAACCCAGACATTTAGGGCTTTAAAGGTTAAAACCAGCACCTTGAATTCTACCCAGAAAGCTATAGGCAGCCAGTGCAGACTTCAGAGCACCGATGTGATGTGCTCCCGGAGACTCATCCCCAAAAGGAGCCGAGTCGCCACCCCCCTAGCTCTGAATCGGCCCCTGCGGTCTGCCGGGAGCGCCTTTCTCAAAGTCCCCTAAGTGGCTTGGGGGTGGGGTGGGACTATGGATAGGGCATTCTCAGTGGTTGCACCTAGGCTGTGGAACTCTCCACCTGGGTGGAGGCCCAGGTGGCCCCAGACCTCCCCTCCTTTCAACGACAATACAAGACCTCGTTGTTCCGCTAGGCTTTTGGTGAGGGAGATGGGTAGAGTGGGGGGTTGAGGGTTAGGGTGGTGGGGTTTCTTTTGTTTATTCTTTGACATTCCCCACTGTGGACTGTATTGTTTTATGTTTTTCTATATTTTGTATTTATTATATTTGCATTGTATTTTTATCTTTTTATATTTGTTAGCCACCCCAAGATGATTTGGCAGGAGGGGTGGGGTATAAATTTGTAAAATAAACAAATAAATAAATACATTCTGCACCTGCTGCAGCTTCTGAACAGTCATTGGGGCAGCCCCACCCACGCAGAGCGCATTGCGGTAATCTAGTCTCGAGGTGATGAAATTATGAATGACAGTGGCCAAATCTGAATCAGAAAGAAAAAGCTGCAGCCTCCTCACCAGGTGGAGTTGGTGGAAAGTGGTCTTGGCCACCACCGCCACCTGACAATCCAGGCACAACAAGGGATCCAAAAGCAAATCCAATATGACAAATCATCTTAAGATGCCGCACCTATGAAAGCATGAGAATGTTGTTTTGTCATTTTATTTAGGCAGGAGAAGATTTTTGCTGTCTTCACAAAATGTCTCACAACTGGTACCTAAGAAGATAAAAACTAGGGATGCACCAAATAGTAAAAATTTTATTTTCAAGTATTTCCGAGTGTTCGACCAGTCCTTGGTAATGCAGCTGAATACTCAATACTCGGTAAAATAAAACCTAGTACCGAGTATTTTTCAAGCACCAAGTCCCCTTATATAGGGGCAGGAAAAGCCCCATATGTTGCTCATTCGAGGATTTACTCTAGTACTGAGTACTGGACCAAGTACCAAGTCGATTCCTTGCTTACTTTGTAAAACTGAATTGAATATTGGGATATTCAGCAAAAAAAATAGTAATTTTGAATACTGAGTTTCAGCACTAATAAAAACAAAACCACAATTTCTGGTCTTATTCCTAAAGAGTACGGTTTGTGTGATTCCTGTGTATTCATGTAAGTGAACATTTTAACCCCATTAATAACTTTCAAAGTTTCCTAGCAATGCCTGCACCCAGAAAGGAGATAGGTAGGGCCCCTGGTGTAGCCAAAATAATCCCCCTGATTTATATTCAGTATATTGATTCTCCTTAATATATTTTGCCTTCCCCTTTTAAACTTTTTTAAATGGAATTTAAGTATATTTTAGGTTGTTATATTTTATTGCATAACAAGTGAAGTGATGATGTCAGATTTAAAGGGGGAAACACTACAATACAGTGAGGTACAAATAAGGTGGACAGAAAAGGCTAGTCTTCCAGACAAAATCAACCAACAACAAAAAAGTCTAGAGACAAAGCAGTGTAAATGATACGTTTTAATTGGCCAAACCTTATTGGTGAGAGTGCTGAATGGACTCATGCACACAAAAGATTATGGGGAAGGACACTGTATCACATGTGGGTGGGTGCTGAGTGGGTGTACACTTCTGAAACAACCACTCCATTTCTGACTGTCAGTCCTTGCCTTGAAAGGGAAGTTACAGAGCAAGTTTAAAAGACAAGCCTGGGAACTAAAATGTAGGATACAAAAAACAACAGAGTAAAGATTTGGCCTTCGGAAACCACCACAAAAATGTGTAACCAACAGACAGACTGCTCTTTACCACAATATATGCTGTTTTCCCTTCACTGAATTTAAATTATTTGACTTGCTACTGAACTTTTTCCCTAACAGCCACCTCCGAAGTAATTGCCATCAGAACCCCACCTTGCCTTCAGTGTTCAGAATGTAGTTCTGCTTTTCAGACATGTTAAGGGTTCCACGTAACTTAAAAGCTTATGTACTCTCTCACTATCAGAAGTTGGTGCAATAAAAGATATCTGAACTACTTTTTCTCCCTCTCTCAGCAAAAGAAGACTCCAGTTACAAACCTGAAATGTGAGGACTAGAAATTTGAGAATGAAATTTCCAATAGTGCAGTGGCTGAAGCAATTTGCTCAATTAAGCTTAAGAGAGAGGACAAACCTAAAATTAGAGCCTGCCCATCAGAAGAGAATGAGAATATTGATAAAAGATATTGCCTTTTATTTTTAATCTGCCTGCCTAAAAGTTGGAGGTACCTGTTTCAATCATTTATTCATCTAGGTGGCCTAGACACTGACACAACTTCAGACTGTCAACGTCTCGTAGGAGTCTCAGAGCACAGCATACCACACAACTACAACATTAGCACGTAACTCCCTAAGGACAGGTTCAATGATAGGTCTGGTTCTTCCCACCAGAAGATACTTATCTGCAGAGAAAAGCCACTACTCTAAAGAAGCATCAAATACAAAGGATGCCTCTGCCATTAAAAGTTAATGGCAAACTTCAATTGACTTTATTAGCAGAGAATTGTCCTGAAAATCTGACAGATACCTGTCTGATTTTCAGGACAATCAATGGGTAACACGAACAAGGAAAGCATGAGTAAACACCACTGCTGAGTATCAATGGGGTCTGGAATCCACAAGGACTAGTAGCTGGGAGGATAAAAAGAATAGTGGTCTTTTGAGACAAGACATTTCTTTCAAAACAAATGTTTAGATATACATAACAAGCTTGAGATACAAAACACTGAGCAAGTTTAACAAGTCGGCTATTCATGGAAATGGAAATACTTTCCTCTCATGAAAAAACCTGTCACAGGAGGAAACTGTTATGCTGGCACAACAGGTTACGTGTGAATTCCTGCTGCAGGACTGGAAACTTACATGAACAAACAGGGGTGAGGCCTTTAAAGTGTGGTGACCAGGAATCATTCTCTGAACAATTCCCTAGTTCATAAGCAATAAACCTGTTTTTGCAAGTTTGAACCCCTAAAGGAGCTAACAGCCTAATAGGCCAGCAAAAGTGGAAGCAAGCCAACTGAGTGCAGACCTATTTATTTGGCCAAGCTCTTCATATTTGAGAATAAGGTTTGGGGGCTGGTTTTAATGAAATTTTTATTTAGTTCATATTTTTATAGGTTTTTATTCTTATATACTTTACACAGTGTGTGGTATGTATGTGTATGTTATTATATATTTTATATATATTATCTAAAACAAAAAACCTAACTGTTTAAAAAAAAACATTAAAGGCAGAATCATTTCCAAAACAAAAAACTTTCCTCTTAAAAAACATTTCAAAAAATACATTTTACCCTAACTTAATCTCCCCAAAACATGAACATTAATTACAATTACAATTCAAAAAACATTTAGCATACATTGCAACAAATATTAAATGCCTAAAAGTATGGAAATTATTTACACATTTTCTATCTGTTCCATAATTTGTCATCAACATTAAGGGAAAGCATGTACTTACTTTATTACCATACCTACTTACTCTTACTAATATTTACCAATAAGTAAACTATCACATTATTTCTTTAAAGGCTGGTTTGGTTGGTTGTTAGCATAAGTCACCTATGAAATTTTTTTCAAACTGTCTTAACTCTGTCCTTTACGTGTATAGAAACTGTATACACTTTTATACATTGAAATGTTGACAATGTTAGTGTAGACAACTTTTTACAATTGATTGTATACAATGCAATTCTTAGCAAAAGGACAGAGTTAAGGCCCTGTGAGCTGCCTGGGAAGGCCAGAGTGGGATGAACCAGGTGGGCACGTTTGTTTTTGCACTCACCCTGCCCACTGCAGGGGGTCACCACGGCTGCCCATCATGGCAGGGGGTAGGGCGCCAGGTGCAGGGGTGAAGCAAACCAGCCACACATCACCCCCTCCCTCCCCAGCCAGGTCAGGCTGGGGGAATTTCCATCCCCCAATCTGACCTTCCAGGGGTTGAGGGGGCAACCTTATGGCCGCTGGATGCTCAGCCAGCACTGCGGCTGCACATATAACAGCCAGTGACGGGAAGGGTTGAGGCAGGCAGGAGGGTTGAGGCAGGCAGAGAAGAGGAAAGAAGAATGTAGCTTGGGGAATGAAGCTCCCCCCTAACCCAAAGTTGTCCAAACCCTCTTGTGTACAGATGTTTAGCCCCCAAGTCACTCCCAACCTTGGAAAAGTTCCCCATTTTTTACTCTCTCCATGAATGGAACAGAGGAAGCACTGGGCTATCGTCCCTGTCCTTAGGCTGTGAGCTCCTGTTCCTTTGCTGAGACACTAACAATATAATCACCAAACTTTGGTTTTGAAGCCAGAGCCTGCATTCGAAGGTTGCACAGATGGGCTGTGTTGCAACAGGAAGTTCGGTAAGAAACTCAGCCATAATTCCTCCTAGGAGCCCACAACACGCATGTGCTTAAAGGTTTTTACCCTCAGCTTTCATCTAACACAAACCCTTCAGCCTCAGTCCCATGAACAGTCTTTCAGGCAGCTTTCACAATAACTAATTACCAAAGGGTTTGTGGCCACCACCTTCATGGTCCAAGGAAGGTGATAATGGGGCCTCCTTGAGCCCTCTCACCCTCTCCGCTACAAATTGTACAGAGCTGGGTAAAATGAAGCCTCATTATATAGCTGAATGCATTGAAAGGCTACATTTAAATCCAGCAACTAAAGAAAAATGGGTTTGGGGGGGGGGGGGTGAGAGAGACAGACTACCACTAAATCATTATTATTTATTATTGTTGTTGTTGTTATTGTTGTTTATTATTATAGCACACCACCACCACCAATTGGCATTCAGAGTGCTTTACAAAAACCCATGCAATAAAAATATAATAAAACTGTGTAAAATTCATTTTAAGACAATTTTAAAAGGGGAAAGTAAAGTGGGAGAACAGGTAAATCTCTCATATGAAAAAAAGATTACTTGGACCTAGTTACACTGTACTTCACTGCAGAATCTCTCTCAGCTACTTCATTTCATTTCAATCTAGTATGGCATATTTCAGCTGTTCGGTTTGTCATCAGCGATTACTGGATTCTGCATTATTTTGTAAAGATACAGTAAGTGAGGCAACATTTCCAGAAGAAAACCATTTTCTCACTTAAAGATAACCCATGTCTGGGGCGGGGAGAATGCTTCTAGTTGCCAAATAACTGTGTGGCTGGTAGACCTAGCGCCATAAATAGTTGCCCACACTATTTTAGACAATTTACCAAACACAAAAAGATAAACTGGGGGTGGGGGTTTTCTGTAAACTTTTGACATGCTTATTTCACTGGTGACCTACATTCGATTTTCTGCTCTGCCCTCCTGTAAAAGCACAGCCAACCAATATTTCCTCAAGGCATTTGCAGAGTTTTGTAAAATCTGTATTACATCGTGGACAGAATTACTTAGCTCACATCATTTTGCTCCTATATGTAATACGCACCAGGCATTGGTACAATGCTGTTAATGTGCTTTTGCTCTAGCCAGCTATAATTTAATGTTAAACCTTTCAGGTGTTAAACAACCCATTAAGTAGACTTTTGGAAGATGAATTATGTATGCAAGAGGATTAGCTACCCAACTGTTTTCCTGAAGAATTTTGTCAAGTGTCACGTATGGAAGAGCTACAGAACAAAATATTTTCTGCTGTGCAGATTCAGCTAAAAACGTATCTCTGTCTACTCTTACCTTTTAATACAATCTTATTTAACCTGTATTTGAAAAACACTAATCTTTACATAAAGCTTATAAAATATTGTGTGGTTTAAATCAGCTGTGCTTAATTTAACTCTAGAAACTATTTATAACTGAAAGTAGTCTCATAAGATAATTGCAACATACACTTAATGGGAACAGTAAGGTTTCAACCCAAGACCTTTTCTCTGTGTGTGTACGTGTGCACGTGCACGCACACACATGCATGTGTTCTCCTCCCAATAACATTTTATCTAAAGGCCAATTTTAAACAAATTTAGTAGATGGATAGAAGACCAAAAAGTAAGCAGGAACCCAAAATTTTGTAACATGTATTTTTTTGTAGCTTGAAAACCCACTGGCAGATACTGAACATTTTACAAAAATCCACCCAATAAAAATGCAAACAACAAATACAAATAGCTCAGGTGTTTTCTACTTTAAAAAAAATTAACAACTATAACTATTTGCGTTTATTACTTATATTACAGTAGTGCTCACACAGGGGTGAGGAACCTGCAACCATTGGGTCAAATCTGGCCCATAGCTGTTTTTTTATCTGGTCCCTTTCCAATTCCTGGATCTGGCCCACAGATCCAATCTCAATCCTCAAGAATTGAAAGAGTACACTCAGGAGAAGGAAGCAGAGGTGAGGGCATGCACACAAGGATAGGAAGTGGATCAACGGCATAAATCCATGATCTGCACTGATTCACCCATCCTGTTAGCACTCTCCTGGAACACCTCTGTCCCCAACTCCTGTCCCCAACTCCTATCTGTAAACAGACCTGCAAATTTGGGGAACAGGGTATTTTATATTCTTTTCAGCATATAGCTGTAAAACTCAACCCCACAGCAAATATCGGTGGTTAACACATCTCATCTTCACAGCACAATGGAGGGGCCATAAAGAACGTCTATGCCTCACATATATGGACACCTTGGGCGTGCATCTTTCCTCTCTTGTTTATACTCAGTTAAGGTGGTAAATAACTGTATCTGATCAAATGCATGATAGGTATACAACTTAAAACACACATTTTTGCATAAATTATAAAAATTTGCAGTAATCACCTGCTTTTCACCTCACCTGATGTGTGCTGTCATTGCTCTTAAATTGTCTGTTAATTCTCTCTTCCTCTCCTAGTGTTTTCCAGACATCTTCCTTGTTTTTAAAATGCTAGCAACACTACACTTCTCAAGCAGTTGCAATTTATATTACCTTGCAGCTTGTCTCTTTGTCATTTATATCTGAATTCCAGCACCTTCTCTAATGTCATGTTCATGTATACACAACTTTCTTACATTTGCTCAGATACAGTTCTGACTTGCTTGCAGAAAGAGGAAGAGCCCTGTGGGCCCGAAAGCTTGCATACCCCCACCAACAGAAGTTGGTTCAATGAAAGGTATCATCTGAACTACTTGGTCTCCATATGGTCAGACAGATTGGGAGAACGGCCACTCTGAAAGAGAGAAATATAATCTTTGTAAAGAGCAATGTCAAAGGAAATAAAAGGACATTTTACTAATACCATCTGACACTTGTTGAATCAAGAGGAAATTCTGCAGAGCTGCTGGTGTGACTCCATCGTTACAGCTGCAGCCAGCATCCCCTTGCAAGTTTTATTTTGATACGTTATGATTTTCACAATAAGCAATGGCCTTCAGAAATGTTCAAAAACTTACAACTCAGTATAATTTTACTGTACAAATTAGCATACACATAAGGAGATATGTATGGATACTCAATTATGGATGATGGGGTCTTTTCCCCCCATTCTGAATATTTCAAAATAAATACTTAAATTTCACAGTAATCCAACAATTCTACATTACCTCTTAGACAAATATATACAGTCCAAAACTCAAAATATGTCAAATGGAAATTTAATTTTCAAACACACTATTCCCACATATGTAATACCAGTAATGTAGAACCCCAATGAATAGTTTTTAGTTTTCAAACATAGAAATGTAATTCAAAAATGAGTAACATCACATTATGATCAATGCCAATCCCCCCATCACAAGTTATCACAAATTTGCTATCTCCTCCTCCTCCCTCTTTTTGCATGACATACTTCATGGAGAGTCCCAATGCTGGGCACACAATATTTCCCATTGTGCCACCCCTTGTCATCTGACCCAGGTCCGGCAGACTTGGTGCTTACCTACTGCCTGGCTGAGGTGGGGGACTGGATGAGGTTGAGTCAACTGAAGCTGAATCCTGACAAGACTGAGGTGATGATGGTTGGCCGGTCTGTGCCGTGGAAGGTATTGGAACTCCTCCTATTGATGGGGTCCAGCCCCCTCTGGTTGATCAGGTTCGCAGCCTCAGAGTGTTTCTGTATCTTTTGGTGCTCCTGGATTGCCAGGTCACGGCGGTGGCCAGGAGCGCTTTTCACCAGCTCCATCTGTTGAGGAGGCTGCAGACTTTTCTTTTGGACTTGGATATGGCCACTGTCATCCATGCTTTCATCAACTCAAGGCTAGATTATTATAATGTGGTCTATGTGGGGTTGCCCTTTGTGATCGTTTGAAGGCTGCAGCTGGTACAGAATGTGGCAGCTCGCCTCCTCACGGGGACATGTCGCCGCAAGCAAACAACACCAGTGCTCCATTCACTGCAGTTTCTTCCAATAGTCTTCTGGGCCCAATTCAAAGTGCTGGTGATGACCTTAAAGCCCTAACCAGTCTAGGCCCCATCTATCTGAGGGATTGCTTAGCTCCCCGTGTTCCATTGCGGCCTCTGCGATCAGCTGAGGGCATCTTCCTGGAGACTTCAATTTTTCGCCAGGTCTTGACTATGAGGAGGGCATTCTCGGCTGTCGAACCTCTGTTATGGAACTCCCTCCCCCAGGAGATCTGCCTGTGTTCAAAACTGGTGGCCTTCCAGAGGCAATGTACAACCATTTTGTTCCGTCAGCTTTTGGCAGCGGGGACTAAATTGAGGGGGGGTAATTCTAAGGGGGAGGATGGACAGGGGGATTAGGTGGGAGATTGTTCGAGGGTGGGAGTGGGTTGAGTTTGGGGGGGGGGATTCTATTTTAATGTTTTTATATTTAAAATGTGTAAGCCGCCCTGAGCCTTCAGGGAAAAGCTGGATATAAATGCTAATAAATAAATAAATAAATAGGCATCTGCAAATTTGATCACCTCACTCTTTAATCCCTTTTCCAGAGCATTAATATATTAAACAATACCAGTCCCAGTACAGATTCCTGGGGCACCCCGTTATTTACTTTGTTCAATTGCAAAAACTGACCATTTAAGTACTATCCTTTGTTTCCTGACCTTTAACCAGTAATCAACCTACAATAGGACACTGCCTCCTATCCCACGACTACTTAATGTCCTCAAGAGCCTCTCACGAGGGACCTTATCAAACACTTTCTGAAAATTCAAATCCACAATATTAACGGGCTCACCCTTATCCACATGCCTTGAAATAATCAAATAATTATATCCCTTGAAATAATCAAATAGATAAATGAGACATGACTTCCCATTCCTAAATCCATGTTGACTCTTCTCCATTATGTCGTGTTTATCAATATGCCTAGTACTTCTGTTCTTAACAACCATTTCCACCAGTTTGTCAAGCACCGATGACAGACTCACCAGTCTATAGTTTCCAGGATCGCCTCTTGAGCCCTTTTTTAAATATCAGTGTAACATTCACTACCCTCTAATCCGCAGGTACAGTGGTAGATGTTAGTGATAGATTACAAATTACTAGTCTTGAGCCAAAATTTTAAAAAGGCCCTTGAAGTAGCATTTTTGGGTAGAAACAAGCAACAAAGCGTTTCTTCATATTTTCAATATGCTGAAACTGAACCTGCCTGTTACCAAGCCAAACATTTAGTATTTCAGGCTCTAGTTCCAGTAAAAAATGTGTTTCCTTGGAGCATGGTGGTGTAGCCTGTACCACCAAAATTAAAAATCAAAATTGATGAAAACTAGTGTATTGCAATGTAAGAAAATCAAACATCAAATAAATCAAATCAATCATTTTTGTTTTAGTTTGTGTTTTCAAATCTGCTGCTGGGGTAAATGATATGGATTTGGTAAGCATTAAGCAATGTTGCCAACAGTCACATTTTATTTACGGCGTATCTGCCAAAACATACTAATAAACAATAAATGAACCATAATAAAATACAAAATATTGTCTCCGCAATAGAACCTCAGAGTTCACAATAAACCAGTACAATCCCAACCAGGGCTTAATATAGCAGCTTATAAAATATTCAGGGTCTAGAAGGCATCTTTCTAAACTTCTCCACTTGCAATAGAAAATTCCCCAAAGCAGATAGTACTGCAATGTTTTCATTGCACATCAGCCAGATTATTGCATAAACTTGGTGAAGGGGGTAATATAACGATCTGTGTGTGTCTTATACAGGCAACAATACCAGAAGGCGTGGTCAAGATCTTCCACAGCACCTGATTCACACCTACATAATTTTTCCCTGTATGGAACATTAGTCCACCTCCCTCTCATAGCAGCTGTATTCAGCTGATAAAACCAAAGTTTAGTTAAGAGCCTCCTATGAAAATGAATGAATAATATAGACAGGTATAATGGGAAGGCAGACTCATCTCTAATCCAGCCATACAACGAAGCCGAATGGAGGCAGCTGATTTCACCGAGATCGTCTTGCTTGTCTATATCAGTAAGTCATTGGTAGATACTGCACCTTATTGGTAGATACTGCACAATATTGGCACCTGTCCTTTTCAAAAGGTAAATTTGCCAGGGGAGCACCAGATGTCACCTAAACCCATCTTATTTAGTGCCAATCTAATTTCATTACTCCAAAAAGAAGGACCCTAGCTTCATCTGCATCTAGGGAGCTTACCAGCCAGAGAAGGGCTGGGCCAAAGAAACTATGAAGTAAGGCTTTTTGGAAAGTCTAAGACTGAGACCCAGCCAAGTTTCCACCGCTGGCTGTGACATGAACTGAAACACCCTTGGACCTTGATTAGGGTAAGCCTAAATTAGGAGAGAACCCAAGTACAGATAGGAATGTGTTACTGGTTATGTTATTTTGATTTCTGCACTCTCAAATATAATCTTGTACTGCATGCTTATTCGTGATTCATTCATTAAACTTTTTAGTGAACTTTGTATGGTCCAGTGGAATTGTTAATCCTAACATTGGCGAGACACAGTTTGGGGTTAATTCTGTGTTTACACACACAGATGAACACAGAGAGAGAGCGAGAGAGAGAGAGAGTGAGAGTCTGTACTGGGAAACTCTGTGGCAGAAAAGGTGACAAGAAGGTTTCCTCTTGCAGACTCAATCAGTTCTAGAGAGAGCTGATCCAGTGAGAGCTGCAAGCCAGGGAAACTGAGTCACAACAGCCTAGAGCAGGGTACTGAGCCCCCAATGCCATGACAGGGAGTTATGAGGTTATGAGCAGCAAGAGGCAGATAAAATGCAGAAGGTGAAAAGCCAGGAGCACAGGAATGATCAAAGTAGAAGTGCTGGTATTATTTATTATTATTATTATTATTATTGGGGGTTGGTATTTTTTATTGTAACAAAGACACAGAGGGGGACAATACGCCCTTTTACATTCAACTTCTCCCTCCCCGACACATTTTCTCATCTGCCAACTCCTCCCCTGTCATGCATCAATCCTGATTTTTCCACTATGGAAATCTGGTATTCCTGGCCCATGTGTGGCTTGGACTCAATAGATGTGTGGGCCCATAGTATGAATTAGCATGAAACAAATTACAGATGTTATTTGAAAATAGTATTGCTGCCTCCTAGTTTATTCATAATAGAGCTGAAAGGAGTTCCCATGCCCATTTCAGTTATAAAGTAGCTGCCTCCCAACCTTATTAGCTGCATTCTACTTGCAAGGATCTCGGGGATTAAAACAATGAGTATGCCTGTTGAATTTCTGGCACTCAAATCCAACCAAATATTTCAGGTACTTTTTGGTACCTGAACCAGATTTTGATCTGGCATCCCAAATACCAATATTTATTTATTAAAATTTTACCCCGCCCCTGAAGACAGCTCGGGGTGGTTTCCAACAACAAAATACAATTTAAAACAATCCAAACACTTAAAATACCATATCAACATTAAAATAACATATAAACAGGGCCTGGAATATAACTTACTTGGGATCAGGGAATAAAATTCAACTACCCACCCCCCTCCCCAAAGGCCCGGGCGAACAACCAGGTCTTGCATTTCCGGCGAAATACTAATAGGCTTGGGGCCAGGTGGGCTTCCTCCAGCAGGGAGTTCCAGAGATGTGGCCCGGCCACCGAGAATGCCCTCTCCATTGTGGCCCCCCTCTTAACGCGGGGGACCTCCAAGAAGGCACCCCCGGCAGAATGAAGGAGCCGCTCCGGGGCGCGGAGGGCGAGGCGGTCCCTGAGGTATGAGGGACCGAGACCGTGCAGGGCTTTGTAAATCAATACCAACACCTTGAATCTGGCTCGGTACGCTATCGGCAACCAGTGCAGAGCCCGGAGCACCGGTGTTATGTGATCCCGGCGACCCGTCCCCGAAAGGAGACGGGCTGCCACATTCTGCACTAGCTGCAGCCTCCGAACCAAACACAAGGGAAGCCCCACATAGAGCACGTTGCAATAGTCCAGCCTCGAGGTGATGAAGGCATGGATGAGGCATTTAGGTATACCAAGTATACCTAAATATCGACAACCAGTATACCGAAATACTGATTTTGTCCTAATTTTGACCACGATTTGGGGACATGAGGGAAAATGTTGGTATTTTTATATGCTGATTGTCAGTATTTCGACTGTTGATATTTCAAGTACTCGAATGGTATATGGGTACCGATTTGGATACTCAAAACAGTACCCCAAAATGCTGGTATTACCCACAAGTACCAAATCAAGTGCCCATTTCAGATCTAAAGTAGCTGCCTCCCAACCTTATTATCTGCATTCTTATTGCAAGGATCTCTGGGATTAAAATATTGACTATTTCTAATTCAGCTCACTATGGAGAAATTTCAAGGATAGGATGAGGCAGGTTTAGAAATTGTTTTGTTTTTGGTCAAAGAACAACAGACATGCATTTACCTTCTCAGAAACCTACACTTGTGCAGCTACAGAATGTCTGCTGTTGTGATGAAAGATTAATTCTGCCAATTGTAGCACATAAGTTCCCAAACTGTAGGTCAGGACCCCAACTAAGGTCACGCCATCTGCACACGGGCTTGTAATTCCCACTGATAGTTGATATACTTTGGATGTCTTTATTATTGCCTGAGGTCACAGGATCATATTCAAACCTCAACCTGGGGTCACGCAGGAAAAAAAGCTTGAGAACCACTATTCTAGCAAGATGCTTTAGGTGGCTCTGAACCTGAATTATGGCTATATTGCGATCTATCTACGTTGAAGGAGGGGATTGTTTATCACTTTTGCAGTAGCTCTTGATTTCTTTAATCCTGAACTCGGTTTTGTAAAGTTTTAAGACATCATCTAGAAATACACCTTTTTAGTTTGTTTATTCAAATCCGAGGATTCAGTATTTTATCCCCCTCGAAGCCTAACTTCCTTCTGATGTGCTTCCTTTCCTTAAAGGAAAAACATCTAAGTGACTGTATTAATCATGTCCCTCTTTACCTTCCCTTTGAAATTGTTTTAAATGGATTGGTATTTTTAAATGGGCTTTATATTATTTTAGTATTATGTTCTGATGCTTTATTCAGCAGGTTCTTCATCCTTTATATGTGGGGTGGTGGTGTTTCCTCATCTCTTAAATCAGTATTTATTATTATTATTATTAACAAACATTTATATAGCGCCAGCAGTGTACATGGCACTTTACAAAGTAATAAAATAGACACGGTCCCTGCCCCTAGGGCTTACAATCTGAGCGACAGGAGCTGGGGGAGAGACATAGGAAGGGGAACAGAGGGAGAGACAAGGGGTCTAACATTCATGAAGATGCGAGGTCTCAAGTGCACGTACTTGGCTTGGTTACGATGAGAATGACAGCAGGCAGGTCCATGTTGCAAGGATAAGGGTAAACCGATCGTAGGTATAGGAATAGTGGCTCAGCAGGATAAAGAGTCAGACAGAGCAGAGCGAAAGAGGTGAGTTTTAAGGAGAGATTTGAAGGTATGAAGGGAGGGGGCAAGGCGGATGTGGACAGGGAGGGAGTTCCAGGCATGGGGGGCAGCAAGTGAGAAGGGACGAAGGCGCTTAGGGGAGCAGGGAAGGCGTGGAAGGGTGAGAGAAGGGACAGAGGAGGAGCGAAGTGCACGGGCTGGAGTATGGAGGGCGATAAGTGCAGAGAGGTAGGGGGGAGCAAGGTTGTGAAGAGCTTTATAGGTGAAGACTAGGAGCTTGTGCAGGATTCGTTCAGGAAGGGGAAGCCAGTGAAGCGAAGAGAGGAGGGGCTGCACATGGTCGAAGCGACTGGCGAGGTAGATGACCCTGGCAGCAGAGTTTTGGACAGAGATGAGGGGAGAAAGGTGAGACCGGGGAAGGCCAGTGAGAAGGAGGTTACAGTAATCGAGGCGAGAGATGACCAGAGCATGAACAAGAGTTTTGGCAGACGAGACAGAGAGAAAAGGGCGAATCTTAGCAATGTTATGGAGGGAGAAGCGACAGGATTTAGCAACAGAGTCAATGTAGGGTTTAAAAGAAAGGGGTGAGTCAAAGATGAAGCCTAGGCTACGGGCTTGGGGGACAGGCAGGATGGTGACTCCATCAATAGTTATTGACAGTGAGGAAGGAGAGGAAGGATGAGGGGGGAAGATAAGGAGTTCAGTTTTAGCCATGTTGAGTTTGAGTTGACGTTGAGACATCCAGGTAGAGATGTCAGAGAGACAGTTGATGAGACGAGCTTGAACAGAGGGAGAGAGAGAGGGAGTAGAGAGATAGAGTTGAGTGTCATCAGCATAGAGGTGGTATTGGAAGCCATGGGAGGCAATGAGTTTGCCTAAGGATGAGGTATAGATCGAGAAGAGGAGAGGGCCAAGAACAGAGCCTTGAGGAACACCAACTGAGAGGGGGAAGGAGGAGGAGGTGGAGTTGGAGAGAGACACATTAAAGGAGCGGTCAGAGAGGTAGGAGGAGAACCAGTTATGGACAGAGCCACAAAAGCCAAGGGAGTGAAGGGAATCCAGTATGAGATAACTAGGGGTGTACATTTCATTTTCATTATTAGAATAACGAAAAGGAAAGGGGGCTCTTTCACTTTCGTCATTCAATAATGAAAACGAAAGAAAATAATAACGAAATGATGAAACAAAACTTTTGTTTAGTTATTCTGAAATAATAGAAAAACACTGAAAATACCCTCCGCCGCAAATCCAGGCGGTGGGGAGTTGTCTCGCCCCATTTCCTCCCTCCCCCTCTCCTGCTGAGTGAAGGGGCTGGATGGTGCAGCCGCTGCTTGCAGCCGCTGCAAGGAAACTTGGCCACGCTGTGGCCGGTTTGCAAAGGGTTGCAAAGGGATGAGAGCCACTGATTGGCCCCTGAATTCACGTGGGGCAGTCAGCGGCGTCAGAGGCTCTCCCCGCTCACTCTAGGAGGAGCAAGGAAAGAAGAAGCAGGCCGCGCGAGTGCTGGGAGCAGAGAGGCAGACTCGTGTGCGGCCTGGGAGACGAGGATCCCTGAGGGAGGGAACAGCATTGGGAGAGGGATTGGACAACAGCAGTGGGGAAAGGCAAGTGGAGATGGCTCAGGGGCGCAAGCGGGGCCCCAGGAAAGGGGCTGCGGCCCGGGCCCAAAAGGCAAAGAAGATTAAGGCAGCCCCAAAAGGGGTGCAGAAAGGGGGTGGAAAAAAGGGGACAACACCTGGCAGTGCCCCATCCAAAAAAGGGGCCACGAGGGGCAAGAAAGGACAGGGAGGGCCGTCCCTTCCCATGGAACTGAATCAGGAGCCCCCTGTGGCCATGGGGTCGGCATGGGAACGCCTGGCTACTTGTGAGGCAGCAGTGTTTGGGGGAGGGATACCTCCCCCTGCAGCGGGACCAAGTGAGGCCACATGGAGCCAAAGGAGCCTGGACAGCAGGCCAGGGCCATCCGGGGTAGGTGTTCCCAGGCCTGTAGTCGAGGCCTTGAATAGGGCCCTGGGCCCAGAAGCTCATGCTGGGGCTCAACAACACGAGGGGGTGGATCACCCAACCCAAGTGTCTGAAATGGGGCTTAGAAGAAGTGTCCGCCAGGCAGGCCTCCCCACCCGGTTGGCGGGGGAGGAGGCAGGGAGGTGGCAAAGGGCACCTCAAAGGGAGCCCCGGGCTGAGCTGGAGGAGGGTGAAGGGTGCACCGGGGGGAGACAGAGGCAGAGGAGTTGGCTCAGGATGAGGGGCCTCCACCCCCTGTGCAAGACTCTTACAGGTGCCAGCAGGACGCTCGAGGCGGCAGGGACGACCCACTTCTGCTAACGCGGATCGAGGCCCTGGAGCGGGCGATTGCAGAGAGGGACTGAGACAGTCGGGGGATGCAACATTACGTGGTACCGGTGGAAGGTATGCAGACATGGGGGGCAAGGGGATCCATGGTGCAGGGTAGTAACACCCCTCTAGTAGCAGGTTCAGGATTTTATGGCACCAACATCCCGGGGACGATGGGAGAAGGATGGCCGGGTGCCCAGAACACTGGTTTAGGCCGCCCCCCTCCCCTTGGAAGAAAGCACCCGCAATATTTGTGGTGGAACAGGGGGTGGGTTCAGGTCTCATCCCCCGTCCCACAACAGACGACTGCTCAGGCGCCGGCACAAGAGAGTTGGAGCTATGAGGGGCAACCCTCGGTTGTCAGGCAAATGCAGGCACAACAGGCCCTCCAGGTTTGGGGTACCACCTCCCGTGACAGCTGGGCAGCCTAGTGGGATCGGCGGGGTGACAGTACCCGATTGTGGGCAGCGGGGCCCCCTTAACCAATATGGGGGCACGATCAGGTCACAGCAGGAGCAGGGCAATGGGACTGATTACCAACACGGGGGCCAGGTGCAAGGAACATATACGTCACAGGGGTGGCCAGCTACAGCCACTCAAGGGGGGGTGGCCCCAGGGCAGGCACTCCCGAGGCAGTGGGCTCCACATTACACAGGTCCTGGGTTGCCATGCCAGCTCCCACCTGCGGGGGGAAGTTTCATGGATTTATCAGATCCCATAGGGGAACATCTATTACTGGCCACAAGGGAGAAGATTTGGAGGGGAGAATATGTCGATATTTTTGCCCTCCTCTTTAGCGACCCGATAGTTGAACCGGGGGAGGAAGAGGGGGAAAAAGGAGAAGGAGCGGTACAAGCGCCCAAAAGCGGATAGAAACTGGGCCAACTGGACGGCTGCCTACGCCATATACCATGGCGTGCAGTTGGAAATGTTCCCAGAGAAAGGGGCAGTACTCCTCAAATATGCCGAGATCATTTGACGGGCATATGAAACCGGGCCATCGGGGGCGTGGCTCCAGTATGATGAGGCATTCAGACACCGGGCGTCATTTAAGCCGGGGCTCCGATGGGACATCCATGCACAAGACTTGTGGTTGACGTGCATGAGTGACTCCAAAGGGGCACCTAAGACGGATAGTGGCCACCTCTTGGCTAAAGGGAGTGTGGCCCCACTGAATGACCCGAGCAGGGCAGGGGGCAGGCAAGGGAATCTGGGCAGCGTGGGACAATGCTGGAAATTTTCGGGGGCGTGTACGCATCCTACGTGCAGGTTTCGGCATACCTGCCCCTCCTGTGGAAGGTTCCACCCGGCGGCTTCCTGCCCCCAGCCCAAGCCTTGGGCAAAAGGGAAGTCGGGAGCTGTGGGCGCTTTGAAAGGGGTGCAAGGGAACCCCGGGGGTGGGGGATCAGGAAAACCCACCAACGCCAGTGAGAGTCGATAGGCTGGCAGTAGTCTTGCTCACGCACCCGGACAAGGACGAAGTGAGCTATGTTGTGAGAGGGTTCAAAGAGGGTTTTAGGATTCCAGTAGGGGAGGTGCCATTAGGTAGAGTGCCTCACAATTTGAAGTCGGTAGTGGGCATGGAGGAGGGGGTGGCAGAGAAGATACGGAAGGAAGTGACAGAGGGTCGAAGTGGCTGGCCCCTTTGATGTGCCACCGTTGAAGGGAATGGTCTTCTCCCTGTTGGGAGTAGTACCTAAGAAAGCCCCGGAGCAGTTCCATTTAATCCATCACCTTTCGTATCCTCGAGGCCGCTCAGCGAATGACGGGATACCCAAAGACCTGACAACAGCAAACTATAGGTCATTTGACGCGGCTGTGGAACTGATCAAGCAGTATGGTACTGGGGCGTTGATGGCAAAATGCGACGTTAAGTCAGCCTTCCGTCTTTTGCCAGTCCACCCGGACAGTTATCACCTATTAGGCTTCCAATTTCAAGGAAAATATTACTACGACAAGGCCATGCCAATGGGGTGCTCTATATCGTGCTCGGCATTCGAGCGCTTCAGCTCCCTGGTGGCATGGATTGTACGTCGGGAGGCAAGTGGGGGAGGTATTACCAAATACCTCGATGACTTCCTCTTCGTCGATCACTGTGGCGGGTCTGACTGCTGGAAATTGGTCGCCCTATTTGAACGCATAACTGCACATTTGGGTATCCCCTTAGCTCCTGAAAAGACAGAGGGCCCTTCCTCGGTACTCACTTATTTAGGGATCGAGTTAGACTCAACCCTCGGAGTTTCCCGTCTGCCCATGGATAAGGTAATAGCACTGAGGCAGAAGATTGGGGAATGTGTCTTAGCTAACAAGGTCACGGTTAGGCAGCTCCAGTCACTCATCGGGAGCTTAAACTTCGCATGCAGGGTAGTTGCACCAGGTAGGGCATTTTTGTCCCGTTTGTACAGGCGGTTAGCTGGGGACTTATTGCCTCATTATCACATCAGGGTAACCAAAGAAACGAAGGAGGATTTGAGGGTATGGTTATCATTTCTGGAGCAGTACAATGGGGTATCAGTTTGGAGAGGACATGTTATGTTGGATGCGGAACTGCAGGTCCACTCTGATGCCACCGGTGTATTCGGATTTGGGTTTGTTTTTTTTCCAGCAGCAGTGGTGTGTGGCTGCCTGGCCGGCTGAGTGGGTCCAGGCTAGCATCACCAGAGATCTCACATTCCTTTAATTGTTCCCCATTGTAGTTGCTGTCAGATTATGGCACAGTAAATTGGCCAACAAAGTAGTGCTCTTTTGGTGTGATAATCAGGCAGTGGTTCAAATAATTAATTCCTTGACATCTCGTTCCCAGAGGGTCATGGGTTTGGTTAGGCACTTGGTGCTGCTGTGCCTTCAGCACAACATTCTATTCTGAGCGAGGCACGTCCCTGGAATCGAGAATGAGATTGCAGATGCTCTCTCTCGTTTCCAGATGGAGTGTTTTCGTTCCGGAGGCCAGCGAGAACCCAGAACCCATGCCGTCCGACCTGTGGAACCTTTTATCCTGGAGTTAAGTTCCTCGGTTCAGGCCTCATTGGCGGGACGTACCAGGGCTGCATACCAGGCAGCCTTTCAGGCTTTTCAATTGTTCCGGTCTGAGCGGGGATGGGGCATGGGTTTTCCCATCCCCGAGGCTGAAGTATTGCAGTTCACCATGTCATTAAGGAATGACGGGCTTGCTGCCAGTACTATTTCTGGAAAATTGGCTGCCCTGGGGTTTATGAGTCAATTGACTGGTCACCCGCCCCCTGGTGTAGGATTTTTGACACGCAAGCTGTTGGAGTCATGGGCACGGGAAAGCCCAGTTCCTGGGCATACTAGGTTGCCTATTACTCCCCCCTTACTGGTCAGAATAGTAAACACATTGAGGTTAGTGTGTTTTGATAGATTTGAAGACATTTTATTTGCCACACTGTTTAAAGTGGCATTCTTTGGAGCCTTTCGAGTAAGCGAGATGGTAGCAGAGTCAGCTGGGGATAGGTCAGGTAGGGCAATAGGGTATTGTGATATCCAGTGGGACAGTAGGCAGGTGAAAATTAGATTAAGGTTATCCAAGACTGACCAGCGGGGAAAAGGGAAGATGATTACGCTAGCCCGGGCAGGGGATCCCAGATTGCGCCCGGTTTTGGCAGTCCAAGCTTATTTGGCCATTTGCCCCCTGGTGGGGGACCCCCTGTTTTGCCATCTGAATGGTAAACCGGTTACCAGATACCAACTCATGTCCGTACTTAAGGCCGCACTGGTAAAAATGAACGTCCCGCCCCGGGATTATGGTTCCCATTCATTTCGCATAGGCACAGCCACATTTGCGGCGCAAATGGGAATGTCGGGCCCTGAGATTCAGGCTGTTGGCCGTTGGCGTTCGGCAGCATACCACGCCTATGTGCGTTGAATAACATGGATATGTTGATTTAACCATGCCATCTCCTTCCATTGACAGATCGGATGGTGTCCAGACGGGCTAGGATTTGGATATGCGGGCACAGCTTGATGCGCTGGGCAGCGAAGGCAGCACGAGAATCCCCAGTTGGTGCCCAGATGGGGCTCTCAGAACTGGCTATAATCAACTGGCATGGGAGGAGTGGTATGAGGTGGCGCCAACTGCTGCCGATGTTAAAGGAGCTGGGAAAATGGCACAGACCAGATATTTTAGTTATTCACCTTGGGGAGAAGGATTTACCGGGACTAAAAGGGGTACAGTTGATACGGGTTATTAAGAACGATTTGTTGGAGGTGCAGCGATATTTTCAGGGAGTTAGGATAATTTGGACACAGTTAGTGACCAGATTACGCTGGGGGGAGGGTGATTAGACCAAAAGAATAGATAAGACACATAAAACAATTAATAGGGAAATTAAGAAATGGTTAAATTCAATTGGATTTGGGACAATCAGTCACAAGCAAATTACATATAAGGAAGTGGGTTATTTTAGGGCAGATGGGGTACATTTGTCCCCAGCTGGGAATGCTATTTATCTCGGCGCTCTCAAGGCAGGTTTAGAATTAGTTTTGCGATAGGTGTGGGGGCCTGGATCCGCCGGAGTTTCGTTGGACCCAGGGTGGCGGGGGTCCAGTATCATTTAAGTAGGATAAGGAAAATTAGGAGGCATCTCCTTAAGGGATGGGGAAGCCACGTGTACCGCAGTGCAGGGTATGGCACGCGGGGTGTTGGTTTCCCTGGGAGAAGGGTGTCAGTGAAAGTGGCAGGGCATTGTAAGGCCTCCCACTGACAGGCACCTCAATCCTTACTCATGTCCGGGTGGACAATGTCCCCTTTGGCCGCGCCCTCAGCGCTGGACAAAGGGGAGATGTTTTTTACTGTTGAAGAGGCTGGTGAAGGTATTTCGCAGCCCCTTCTGTTGAAGTTGCTAGATATGGTTCATGCTGGACCCGTATCGCAATAGGCGATATCACCCCCTCACCTATTCGGCTGTTTGTAATTGGATAATAAAGGGTGCGGCCAGGTAAATCCAACATTGTGTCCTGTCTTGTTTTGAGGGGAGGGAGGCTGGTGCGACGACAAGCATGTTTTTGGCTGTACTTTTGTTGTGTTCTATTGAATTTGGATGAAACATGAAGAGATTGTACCACAAATGAAGGGCCTTATGCCTGCCAAATGTCAGAAAGAGTGGATAAAGGGATCAGATTTTATAAGCAATTGAATGTTGTGATTTTAAGAAAAGCTGTGTACACATTTCTGGCTGTAACTTCTTTGTCTTCCATGCAATTTGGATACACCTTGGAAAGATAATACCCCTCTGTAAGGTTACTATCTGTGCCAAATTTCAGAAAGAATGGATAAAGGGTCCTGAAGTTATAAGCAATTTACTTGTACATGCATTTCTGTCAGTAACATCTTTGTATTCCATCTAGTACACATGATGTGTGGCAGGATTCCCCCCGCTAAGTGCCCTGTGTGCTGCAGGAGACTTTGTGCCCACCTCTTGGAGGAATGCGGCACAGGACTGAGGGGAGGCAGATCTTTCCCGCCGGTCCTGGGAGCAGGGTTGAGCTGGCTGCAGCTTTGCAAGCTGTGATCCGCTCAGGTTGGCAGCTTGCAAGGCAGAGGCGGCGGCATGAGGAGTGCGCCACTCTGATTGGCCGGTTATGGCCACGTGATCTGGTAGTGCCCTGCGCAGCCCTGCATTCGGTTGGCGGCACGCTAATGAAGCCCACCCACCCACCCCTGGACTGGTACTGTGGATCTAATCCAGTCACCTATTCAGTGTGGGATCAGGCAGAAATTTTTTCCCTTCAAGAAGGGTTTTCGACTTCCTCACAGTACCGTTCTTATCGAAGATGTCTGGGGTGGATGCGTAGGCCTGTCAATTAATTGTCACGGCTGTTGCGGTGTTCAGTACCATAGGGTTAAACTGGTAAGGGCTTTATAGCCTGGGTGTATGGGCAGATGATTGGGTTCATTCTGCAAGGTGTACCTGGATGGTAATTAGGGGATGGGCGCCCCAGATTATCACAGGAAGGAAGGGCAGGCATTGTGTGCATATGGGTAGGATTTAAGCGGTCCCGAGGTTTGCATCAGCAGTGTCTGTCCTTCTGGGAAATGGATCAATTTGGTCCATTGGAAGGGGACTGGACCGGTATCTCCAATCCAGAATGGTTGGCATCATGGTACTGAACGTGGGGAGTGAGAGATAGTTGAAGTGTTAAGTTATATCATCTCATCACCCCCCTTGTTATTCACCCAAGTTAATTCGGTATAATTCTAATCAGCATTTAATTGGACATTCTAATGGAAAAGGTTTGATTAATTGAATATTCTAATTTACCTCACAATTTGGCATGGGAAAGATTTGATTTAGGGTAATTGGCTTTTAATTCTATCCACCGTTATTCATGGTTGTGAATTGGATTTAATTGGCTTAATCGGTTTCTTGTTCTCTTAACAGGTTATTAATTAAGATTGGCTTCAATAAAACAGCTGCAGCTAGTTTTACCCATATCCTTTGTGTCTGTACCTTATTCCTAGTGCGGGGGCAATGTATCTCACACCTTTGGGATCATCCCTGCCAAATTTCAGAAAGATTTGATAAAGGGTCCCAATTTTGATAAAGGTTCTCCTGCCCCCTCCTGGGGTGTTCTCTGCAAGTTGGCAGACACCACCTTGCACCTGGGGTTCCTGCCCAGACTGAAGCCTGTGCCGAACAGCAGAGATGGCAGATATGTCCTCTGGCCAAAATTGCCTTGGCATTTCAAGGACACTCACACCCCTGGGACAGAGATGTGATTGGTCCCTCTTATTGCATGCTTCCAGCTTTCCAGGACCAATCGTGGGCAGCTCTGAGGCGGGCATAGAAGAAATATAACTGGGACTTCAGGCAGCAAGGCAGGGGGAAGCATCCCAGCAATCATGAGACATGGTTCACACATCCAGGCTGGCCAATTGTCATCACAATTACATCCTTTAGCACACTGACAGAGGACATAAGAGAGTCCCTTATTGGCTGTTTCCTAAGCAGATGCTTCCAACATCCCAGTAATAAGTGTGTGGGGTGGGAGGGGGGTGTTCACAGCACAGAATGAGCATATATGGTTGACATTTCTGCTGGCCAATTGGCATCACAAACACATCTTTTACCACTGTGACAAACATAAGAGAATCCTTGGCATAGGCTCATTCTCTGCAGATGCTGTGCAGACTTATAAAATATCAAATCTTTCTGAAATTTGGCAGTGATGATGCTGAAGGTACAAGGTACAATCCTTCCACATTTCATCCACACTGGATGGAATACAAAGCTGGTACAGCCAGAAATGCATTTACAAGTAAATTGCTTCTAACATCAGGACCCTTTATACAATTTTTCTGAAATTTGACAGAAAGAGTAAACACCTGGGGAGGGGTACAATCTGTCCAGATTTCATCCACATTGGATGGCAGGTAAAGCAGTTACAGCCAGAAATGCATACACAGCTTTTATTAAAAATCACAAAATCTACTTGCTTATAAAATTGGATCCCTTTATCCAATCTTTCTGAAATCTGGCAGGCATAATGCTCTCCATTTGGAGTACAATCTCTCCCAAGTTTCATCCAAATTAAATGAAAAACAACAAAGGCCCTTTTTAAACAGGCCATGCTGGGGGGATCGGTGTGCGTGCTGGTAAGTAGGGATGGGCGCACACCGGCACATATCCATCCCCATGCATGGAACAACTTGCCTTCTTGCCGGTTGCTCCGTGTATTGGTGATGGGTGGAGGTGGGCGGGCATTTCATTTATTTATTTTATTTATTTATTTCCTTGGTCTTGTACCCCACACCCTCCTGCCCACAGAACAGCTTGGGGCGGCTCACAACAAACACAGACCATCAATAAAACACAATCATATAAAAGCGTCCACAAACACTGTAAAATTCAATAAAAGTACTAAAAACATACTAAAGGGCAAACAAGACCCCCACCCTATCCATCTCCCTCTCCCTCTCCCTCTCCAAAGGCCCGGCGGAACAGCCAGGTCTTACAGTCTTCGGAAAGAGGGGAGGTCTGGGGCCAGGTGGGCCTCCATCGAGAGGGAGTTCCACAGCCTAGGTGCGGCTCCCAAGAACGCCCTCCACATCGTCGCCACCCAGGAAATGCATGTCTCATGGGAGTACACACGCACGCGCACCCACCACCGCCTCTGCCACCATCGCTGTACACACAGGACTCACCCATGCATGCACACTCAGTTCCCTGTATTTTCCACTGAAACCAGTGTAAACCAAAAACGAAAGGAGTAACGAAAACAATAGACTGATGAAAGATACGGAAAACAAGTGACATTTTAATAATGAAAATGAAAGGAATAATGAAAACGATAGAAATTTCTATACACATCCCTAAAGACACCTACCATTCTATCACCACAACATTTAAGTTCCTTAAAACAAAAGAGAGAGAATTACAGCATGGTTGAGGGAAGAAAAACAATGCTGCCTTTTCTTTATTTCTAACTCCTATTGAAGTAGCAACAAATATAGGATGTTTTTCTTTACATAAAAATGAGGTGCCCCATTCTGCATAGTCAACAAATAAACTACTAAAACAAAGAGAAAGACTTACTCTCACAGTAGGGGAAGATGTTGAGAAAGCTTTACTATGACAATGTCATTTAAAGAACACATATTTAAAATTGTTACTAATACCACCTTCAGATCACTAGATTTATGTACACTTTGTATATATATCATGCTCATAATTTATTAGCACTTTGCTAATTTATATACCTTGGTTATATTCAACTTCTCTCTCGGCTCAAACAAAAGTAGTTTTGTTTACAATTGGTTTCACTTCAAGCTGCTTGATGCTGTAGTGCTTGAATTTCAAACAGGGAATTTATTATTTGTTTAAAAATCACCTTTCAGTGAATATTTTAAGTCATTGCCTGCTCTGTAGGGATTTGTAAAGCTTGTTTTTACAAACTCTTAAATCTGAGGCAATTGAAAATAACTACTTCAACCACTGTAAATCTACGCAGGGAAGCAAGAGAAACTTGTTTTTCAATATTCCCTTCCCTCACTCAAAAGAGCTCCATGATGCTACCAGCTGAAAGTCTCCAGGATACGCGAGTCATATCTGAATAACATTTGAGTAAGATCACCATGGCAACAGAGACATGCGGGCAGGAAATGTGAGCTAGAAAGCTCAGTTTTCTTCTTTCATATTAGCAGTTTTCCATTAATCCAGGGTCCACAGACAGCAAGATAGTATTTATTGACAAGGATCTATCTGAACAAGAAGTCAACATAATACAAAGTCTAAAAGTAACAGGCTATGGACAAAAGAGTTTCCTTTGATCGGACCTCAAATACCTTTAGTAAATCAAATGGCTTTGTGAGGCAATAAATAAAGATTATTGGCTGGCATGTTCTAAAGGGTCTAACTCTCATTGACTTTCAATGTAAGCTGGACGTCCAATTCCCTTCAGAACTTTTGAAATCCCACCCATTGTCCATATGGTAATCTCAAGTTAAACACTGCACATTCAAAAACTGTTAATTTCCCCAAGAGCGGATGACAAGATCTTCAGAATATAATCAGGATTTCTTATACAGATATGCTGTCCAACAGTACTCTGGTCAAAAGGATCAATTGTGAAGACTAGTTACTTAGGAATTAAATTATAAATCTAAGTTGTCAAAAATCGGCAAAACATCAACCCAATGGAAATGATCAGATGGAGATCCACTACTACTGTAGGGTTTAGAATGGTAAAAAAATAGGTGCTTAAATATTTTAAGAGAGATTTGTAGCAGATACTATCACATGTAATTGAATAATAAATTTGCTATAATTCACAGCTGCTCTAACAACATTTTAAAAGGGATACTTCACCATTCTTAATGCGCTTAATAAGAAACACTGGGATTTTATAACTACAAATATGGTGTTCAATGATTGTTGCTTATTTCACTGTTCATAAATGTCTAGCTGTTCCCTTGGCTCTGCTGTATCCAAGTGTTGTGTTTCATCTTACTTTGACCCATATTCTACAAACAAACAAGTGCTTAACTTTGCACATGGGAGTAGTGTGCAGAGGGTAACAAGGGCTGCAAACAAGTATGATGAGTACTAGAGCTGAAACAGGTAGCAGAATAAATGATCGTAGGTTTTTTCATTATTTCAAGCAGAGCATAGTCAACACGAATGACATTTGGCACAACGTCCGAGTAACCGATGTTTCACAGTTTGGTTTTGTTCGTTTTGTTTATTTAATTCATTTCTGGTTTTCCATTCACTTTCGCTAGGAACAAGGGGTGCAATCGCAAACCCACACATGCACGGCTTATGCACAGGCATATGTGTGTGTGTGTGTGTGTGTGTGTGTGTGTGTGTGTGTGTGGTTTGTGCATGCCACAGTCCCCATAGTGGGGCTGCATACAGGATGCATGTGAGTTGGGTGCGTAGGTGTATGCGAGCATCGTGTGTCGTGCACGGACTGTGCAGAGCTTGGGATAGAATCCAATGAAAATGAGTGGGGTTAAAACTGAAACTGGACACAAATGGCAGAAACAAAATAAATAGACAAAACTGATAAATGGATCAAAGGTCAGATGGACCGCTTTTTTGTTGCTCAGTTTGTTTCGTGTTGGGATTGTTCAGATTTGACAGGATTTCTCATTTGGGTGGGTACTTGTTTCAGCTCTAAGTGGCTGCAGACATGCTCACTGGGAGTTGTCTGAAACTCAGCTGCGCAAAGCCTGTTGGGAGTTCACAGAGGAAAAGGCTACAAATGCAGAAGTTTGAGTTCACTGTCTCTAACTGATATAGATCGCAGAACATGCATGCTACTGCCAGGGCAGGGTCCCCAAACTTTCTAATATTTTACAGGGCTGTTACTCCAACTTTTATCTGTTACAGAAACCTTTCATTTTTATGGAATGGAAGAGGTGGGAGAGGAGTTCTCAATAATGAAAATTAAGTTTATATAATATTATCTAGCTATTAACTAGCCTACTTTAAACTGTGGTTTGGGGTCATTTAAAAAGTGAACAAGTTCATTTAGGTGAGAGTTTGTAAATCCTTCTCAAGTTTCGCTAGGTTAATGGAAAAGTTGTAGAATGAGACCCCTCTGAAAATGCAGGGAAGGGATAGTTTATGATGATATTTCCAATACCTGACTGCATCTTTATTCCCCTAAGCAAGGACAACCAGGAGCTCTTCCCTTCCCCTTGTTTCCCTGCTTGGAACTTGCTGGGAACATTCATCAAGGAGAGCTTCCTGTGGGTACATAGAGGAGGCTAAAGTGAGTTAAGAGGTACTTACCTCCCCAAAATGCCTATGAGAATAAGCTGAACAAAGATTGCACAATTACATGCTCATACACCTCACACACTTAAAAAACTTTAGTACAGGGACACTAACAAAAATAACATAAAAAATCAAGCATATTTATTAATTAGCAATGTTATCTTAGAACATTGCTGAAAACTAAGGAAGGCCTAAACCGTTTTACTACCTTTGTTAATCCACTCTCTCCATCACACAATGTCAGCATTTTCACCAAAATGGAAGCAATACTATGAACCATTTTAAATGGAGTTTATTACTATTATGTATATATATACATAGTAGTATACATATACACACATACTGAACCTGAAGTGTAAGATAATTTAGAACTATGATTTTTGTATAAACAGTCAAGTAAAATAGAATTCAAGTACAAAAGCTAATCTCAAACTCACACACTCTTCTGCATGAGCATGCGTTTTCTCGTCCTCTCACCCAAAATAGTCAAATTGTTGTTAGTTGCTATAATCTCTATGGAGCACACACAGACAGTATAATCAAGTACCCCATAAGTCTTCATATGCCCTTTAACGAAGATATACTCCTTCCTAAGAGCAAATCAATCTCTCCCTTTCCAAAGGCTCCTTCCCCTCTTCCTTCAAGCATGCCACTGTCTCCCCCATCCTCAAAAAGCCCACCCTGAACCCATCTGACCCCTCTAGTTACCGGCCAGTCTCCCTCCTTCCCTTTGCCTCGAAGCTTCTGGAACGTGTCGTCTACTCCCGCTGCCTGGACCTCCTCTCTGCCAACTCCTCCCTGGACCCTCTCCAATCCGGCTTCCGCCCCCTCCACTCTACTGAAACTGCCCTGGCCAAGATCACCAATGATCTACTTGTCGCTAAATCTAAGCGCCTCTACTCCATTCTTGTCCTCCTTGACCTCTCTGCTGCCTTTGACACTGTCGACCACTTGCTTCTATTGGACTCGCTTTACTCTTTGGGCTTCCGTGGCTCTGTCCTTGACTGGTTCTCCTCCTACCTCTCTGACCGCTCCTTTAAAGTCTCGCTCCCCGAGTCAAACTCCTCCTCCCTCCCCCTTTCGGTTGGGGTCCCCCAAGGCTCTGTCCTTGGCCCTCTCCTCTTCTCTATTTACACCCTGTCCCTTGGCAAAATTATTGCCTCCCACGGATTCCAATATCATCTCTACGCTGATGACACCCAACTCTATCTTTCTACCCCCTCTCTCTCCTCTTCTGTCCACTCACGCCTCGTCAACTGCCTCTCTGATATCTCCGCCTGGATGTCCCGACGTCAACTCAAGCTCAACATGGCCAAGACCGAACTCCTCATTTTTCCTCCCTCCTCTTCCTCTCCCTCTAACCTGCCCATCTGCATCGATGGAGTCACCATCCATCCTGTTCTCCAAGCCCGTAGCTTGGGCTTCATCTTTGACACGCACCTCTCTTTTAAACCTTACATTGACTCTGTTGCCAAATCCTGCCGATTCGCCCTCCATAACATTGCTCGGATCCGCCCCTTTCTCTCTACCTCCTCGGCCAAAACCCTTGTTCATGCCATGGTTATCTCTCGCCTCGATTACTGCAACCTCCTCCTTGCTGGCCTCCCTCGCTCTCACCTGTCCCCCCTTATCGCAATCCAAAACTCCGCTGCCAAGGTCATTCACTCTGCCCGTCGCTTCGACCATGTGCAGCCTCTCCTCTTCTCTCTTCACTGGCTCCCCCTTCCTGAACATATCCTGTTTAAACTCCTGGTATTCACGTTCAAAACACTCCACAACCAAGCTCCCCCTTACCTCTCAGACCTAATCTCCCTACGCACTCCTGCACGCGCTCTCCGCTCTTCCTTTGTCCCCTCCCTCACTCTCCCTCGTTTCTCCTGCTCACCTAACCGCCTTCGACCCTTCTCCCTCGCTGCCCCCCATGCCTGGAACTCCCTCCCTGCCCACATCCGCCTTGCCTCCTCCCTCCGCTCCTTCAAATCCCTCCTCAAGACCCACCTTTTCCTTGCTGCCTTTCCCAATGCCTGCTAGTCTTTCCCCGTACACTTACTGTCGGCCCTCCTCTGCTGACTGCTGCTACCAACCTCTTTGTAACCAAGCCAAGTATACGCACCTGAGACTTCGCATCCGCTTGAATGTTTGTTTGTCTTCTCCCCTGTCTCTCCCACTGTCCCCTCTCCCTGTCTCCCCCCCTTTGTCTTTTAGATTGTAAGCCACCGGCAGGGACTGCATCTAATTCTATGTTCTGTACAGCACCAGGTCACACGACTGGCGCTATATAAATGTTTATAATAATAAATAATAATAATAATAATAATAATAAATCCCTCTATCTCCAGTAACAGCAAGTATTCACAGCTGAAATTTCTAACTCTAAGAGTGTTTTCACATGGGAGCGGAGGCAGCGGGAAAGCATGGTGAATCTGTGGGTAGGCCATGATGCTGTCACTCCCATGGGCAGCAGTGGGAGCAGTTCAAATGCACAGACTCACAAGTGAGTCCCACAGGCAGGGGAGCCACTGCCACCCATTCCCCCACTCCGGTTCTGCCCTGGGAAGCCCACCACTCAGGCAGAACTCTGGGACTCCAGGCCTGCTGTGTGGGGCTCCTGTTTGTGTTGGACCATCCCAGGCCTGGAGAGGAGTAAACCCTTACACCTGCCTCCATCTTCCTAAGGTATATCACCAAGGGCAGGTCAAAGGGCACCAGCCCAAAGGGAGCTAGACATTTGTGGGACCGTTCATGGGGCAGGGGCAGCTAGAAACTCTACTAGAGAGGCCTCCACTTGCACAGGATACCAACCAGGGTAGTGTGAAGAATCTTCGTGCTCTCCCGCTTCCATTGAGAAACTGCAAAAGGAGAAGTTTAGTGTCTTCATGGAGCTGATGGATTCCCGGAGTTTTTGAAGGTGGACTGGGCAGCTGCAAGCCGCGAGGCCAGGGACAGCAGGGCTGGGCTCCACCAGAGCTGTTGTCCTCATTGGAGCTTCAGGCAAGTTTAATTTTGGGGCCTCCTCCAAGGTCCCCCTTCTCCCCCCCTAGAAGATCTATCAGCACCACAGCTGACCCTGTGCCACCGGAGGGCATTGCAACACCGGGCAAGGACTTCCCACTTTCCTCTTCCAGTCATGGGGGATAACTATGGAGCTGCGCTATGGCTGTGCCGCAGGCCACACACCAAAGGGCTGAGCAATCCTTACCAGGAAGCACACAGCACTGCTCTCCCTGGCAAGGAGTTCCTCATCCCCTGCTGCTCTATTTCAAGCTGGGTCCAAGCTCACGATAGACCAGCACAGTGATGCAGCCAGGGAACAGAGGGGCTAGACCTCATTTCCCCGAGTTCCCCTCCAACAGCTGATGGGCAGGTGGCCCAGGGTGCGAGTGCACGCACAGATCCTGCCACTCCAAAAGATGACTGGTGGCAGTGGCAGCTTCCTCCAGGGGACCCCATCGTTGCAAGCTACGTGGCCTTGTCCACGGTGCAGGTGGCCATCTTTGCGGGTGTGACTGCCAATGGCCTTTCACACAGGAGGATGCTCCACATTTGGACCATACCCCACTTTGGCCTGAGTTTCCCCACAGTGCTTGCTCTTCTATAATGTGGGTGATGATTTGGGTGGCAGCCGCTGCCCAACGCAGGGCGAACATCTGGCGGACCACGTTCAGACAGGTGGTGAGTCCAAGGCACGATGGGGGGTAAAGGAGTGATGAAAGTGGGGCACCATCTCATGTGATAACACCCTGTGAAATATATATTCAGCACACACTGGATACATCCTTTACTGTTTGAGAGTTAAAGTTAAAATGACCGGTAGTGGAAAAACTAGTCTGGTTAATGTGGCATATGTACTTTTGGCTGTAGATATTAAATGGCTTCACAAGAATCTGTACAAAAAAAATCAACCCGAATTATGGATTGCTTCTGAATCACATTCCAAAGAAGAATGAATAGATAGGTAGTCAGAGATAGCTTTGTACAGCTCAGACAGACTTTATACCTGTCCAGACTAGCTGTGTAATCTAGGAGTGTCTTGTAGGGAAGGCAATCGAGGTCACAAGGTATACCAGTGAAGGAAGGTAGATGGGAAAGAATCAGAAAACTGTAAACAAATCTAAAGTCTTGAACAACAATAATGTCAAGCAACACTGTTTGATTATGGCCTTGCTCCAAGATATTTTGGGACTATAAGTATGGGTGGCTTTACCCACAGTAGCAGAAATATATTTGCATCAGAGGATATACTATAATACTAATTATTATAATAATAATTATAATTTTTATTATTTGTATATAGCGTCCCCCTGCCATGCCACTTGGAGCACTTCACAAAGAACAATTTAACACAACTTTTTAATCCTCAAAACAACCCTGTGAGGTAGGTTTGGCTAAGAAAATACTGTAACTGGCCCAAAGACACCTTCCACCTTTTCTTCCCCATGCCCCCTCTCTTTTGACTAGTCTGAGTAGAGCTCATAGGAACTTTACTCTTAGATGGAGAAACACTTAGTTTTCCTTCCATGTTTTAACCATCCTAATCCTGTGAGGTGTTAAATATATCCTGAGAGATGTTTCCAACTGATTTGAACAGGAATTGAGAATACTCAGCAACTAGAAGCACTGGAAGCTAAAAGGAGCAAAAAATTATATAGCTTTCTGCATGGTCTGCTTTTGTTAATAACTGTGCTATCTGAAAGTGTTGGGTTTTAATTGTGGTTAAGTTTTACATGCATGAGCCATATCCAGTAACCAATCTTTTTCACAACTCTGTCAAAATTCCCTTCTCCAGCCAAATTTCTTCCATTCATTACTACATTTTCAGCCCTAATTGTATACTACAACTATTTTTTTTAAAACTCTGACAACCCCAAAGATACACCAAAGCCACTTTGGGCTGTCCATATTTCTGGGTATTGGAGGTTTCGTTCTTGACAAGGCAGGACCCTCATTGGTATAATCTTTTTTCTTCCAGCTATATATTTTGTTGTGTGAACACACTCGCACATCTGTCATCTGGAATCTTTTAAACACAGACTTAATCTAATTCCAGCACATTTGGAGCCTGCCACTTTAGCTGGTTTGGGGTGTCCTATTGCATCACAGTCAGGATTTCCTTTACTCTAGCAGAGCAGCTAAAGGGACCGCGTAGGTGTACCTTGGTGTGTGTTCATTTCCAGCACAGTCTGAGGCACGATTTCTGCAAATGAGGCTTCCAAGCATGGGGAGGAGGTAGCTGCAGCTGTGATTGAACCTGTGTTGAATAGTTACCAGGCATTGAATAACGCTACCAGGTGCACAGAGTAACAGCATTAGGAAATGTCCTTTACCCTCTGTGAGGTCATGCATAATATTTCATACACAAAAAAATCTGCTATTTTCAAGGGGTGTTGCAATACATTTTCCTGCCAAAATTTCATTCTGCTTTGTTGTCTCCTTTAAAACTGCAAATGCATACAGCTACTAAGTAGTAAGGAGGACTCCTATGATCGGCACTTCACTCTTTTCCTAAACGGATTAAGATTCAAAGCATGAATCAAGCATTGGGATATACAAACACTATTACTTCTCTCAGAGCATGATCAGAGAGGCCACTGATATCGATGGGGAGCTCTTCCATTGAATTCCATGGGCATTAGTTGCTGCCCTTTGATTCCCTTTACTGTACTAGAGGTGGTATGCCTCCGATGACTACAATAGCAGTTTGAAGTCACCTTTAGAAAAATAGTTTTGTTTCAAGACATAGCGAAGGCAAAAATTGCTTGGGAAGCTTCAAGTGCTGGCAGAAATGAAGGCAAGATGAGGCTGGTTTAGGGTGGGTTTAAAAGGGATTTTAGTGTATTTTTGTATGTTTTTATATTGTACGCCACCCTGAACTTTAGTGGAAGGGCAAGATATTAAATTTAAATAAATAAAGTTAAATATAAAAAATATAAGATGGTCTTTGTATTTATTGATTCTGCTTTGTGGGTAGAAAGAGTAAGAGCCTTAGATTACGGGAAAGGGACTCTCTACAATGGAATTCCAAATGAACACCCCGTGTAGAACTGTTGTGTGTGGGAGGGAGTTTTCCTGCTAGGTAAGCATGCCAACACTACTCATCTACTAGTGCAGTTGTTCTCAAATCTTTTCTGAACTGCACCCCTTCTACTCGTCTATTGTAGCTGAGGCCCCTCTGCACCACACCCTCTCGGATCTTGCTCCCTCCCCACCTTCTCACATTCCTATTGCTTCCCCTCATACTGCCCCTTGTTCTTTGACTTTCTCCCAACTTTTCCACCCATTATTTTGGAAATTCCCCCTAGCTCGGTGAAAACATGTAGCCACACGTTTGCCAGCTGGGGTCCTTCTCACACCCCACAGAACACCTTCACAAACCCCTGAGGGGCATGCCCCCCAGTTTGAGAACCTACTTGCTGTTTTAATTATTTATTTACATTTTTACCCTGTCCTTCTCCAAAGACACAGACAGGGCGGCTTACAATATCAAAAATATAAAATACAATAAAGTACATTGAAATCCCTTAAAACTGTAACATCATCCCAACCACCAACCCCACCCTTTATCCCCACCAATCCTCCTCCCCAAGCCCCTCTACCCAATCCCGTCCAAGCCAATTCCTGCCAGCCAAACGCCTGGCCAACAAAAAGGTTTTACATCTCCTCCAGAAGACTCACAGGCTGGCACACAGACCCCCAAGTTCCATAATTATGGGGCAGCAACCAAGAATGCCTCCCTGTGTGCCCTTGTTGAAGCAACATCATGGGCAGATGGTACTCACAAGAGGGCACCCCCGGCCAACCTCAGAGGCCGTGGCGGGACATAGGGAAAGAGGCGGTCTTCCAGGTACCTGGAGTCCAATCCATTTACGGCTTTATAGGTTAAAACCAGCACCTTAAATTGTGCCTGGAAAGCTAGTGCCAGCCAGTGCAGACTCTGGAGCACCAAAGCACCAGATGACCCATCCCTGACAGAAGACAGGTTGCCACGTTCTAACCAACTGCTGCTTCCAAACAGCCTTCAAGGGTAGCCCCGCATAGAGCACATTGCAGTAGTCTAGCCTCAAGGTTACGGAGGCATGGATGACGGCAGCCAGATCTGAATCGGATAGAAAAGGTAGCAGCCGTCTCACCAAATGAAGCTGGTAATAAGCGCTCCTGGCCACCGCCACAACCTGATAATCCAGGTACAGCAGTGAATCCAAGAGCACCCCAAGGCTGTAAGCATAAGTGACCAAGGGAGCCTGGACTCCACCAATAACAGGGGTCCCCAATTCCCCACATCACAAGGTTGGCCAACCATCATCACCACAGTCTTGTCTGGATTCAGCTTCAATGGGCTCGCCCACATCTAATCCCCAACGGCAGTCAGGCACTGGGTAAGCACTGTGACTGGAGGGCCTGGGTCAGATGTAAAGAAGATAGAGCTGGGTGTCATCTGCATATTGATGGCACCTCATTCCAAATCTCTGAACAATATTGCCCAGGGGCCTCAGATATACATTGAACATGAGTGGGGGGACAAGATGGAACACTGTGGGACCCCACAAGGAAACTCCCAAGGGGATGAGGAGCCACGGCTCATCACCACCCTCTGGGTTCTCCCAGCCAGGACTGAGCAGAGCCACTCAAGAGAGGTCCCATGCACCCCAGCCATGTCCCGCTGCCATGTGAATAACACGTCATGGTCAACAGTATCAAAGGCTGCTGAAAGATCTAATAAAATCAGTAGAGTACAATTTCCCCAGTCAATTTCCAAGCTGAGATTGTCAACCACAAGCACAGTCTCAGTGCCATGCCTAGGATGAAAATCTGACTGACATAAGTCCAGGAAACTGATAACATCAATAGCATTAAACTCCTAGACTTTAATGAGAGTAATCTAGAGAATGTGTGACTGCCATGTTGGTCCCAACTGTAAGAACCAGGTTAGTTCAGAGGATATCTGTTGTTGGATCAACTTCTGTTGTATACATTCAGGACCCTTCCATCAAGCATAACACAACGCATTTGCTGTCTACAGTAGTGATTTGTTTCATGCATGAGGAAGGGTCCCGTCTGGCTTGAAAGCTTGCATACTCTCACCAACAGAAGTTGGTCCAATAAAAGATATCGTCTGAGCCACTTTGTCTCCATCGCTAGCACAGTACTCATTTCAGATTAATGATGGATTGAATTTCCTGGAACCCAAGATTTAGTAAATAGCTTAAATTACCTTTTTTCTGAATTCATAAATCTAGTTCAAAAACCGTTTATTTCCTCCTCTTCAAGGATACCATTCATAGTAGCTTTGGATACCATTTTTTGTCTTACCATAACTGAGGGGTGGGGAACCTTTTCCCTCCCATGGGAAAATTTGTACAAGCTCCAAGGGTCACACAGAAGTTGGAGTCAGGGTGTTTAAGAGGTTCATCCATGCTCTAACTTTGTTCCAACTTCACTTTTTCCATAAGAATTTTACTCTCCATTCTTTATGTTTTATTGTATATAAATAGAGTGGCCAGATATGCAATTTTTAGAGGACACATGAGAAATACAGGCTGCAGGGCTGTATTGAAGCCAGTGCAGCCCTGTAACCTGTATTTCTCATAAGTGTCCTCTAAAATGTGCATATCTGGCCACCCTATATATAAATGTGTACATTTTTACACACACACACATGCACACAGATGTAAAGCTGAACACAGACTTCATATCCAACTTAAAACTAGCTCACTTATTCCTTATTAAAAGTTAGTTTTAAATAAATGTTCTACACCTGGCTAACTGAAGCAAAATGTTGTTCGCATAGCTTAAAAGCACCACATGGTTTTTAAAGGCCCCTGTGGTTACAGCCTGATATACTAAAAGATTAGATGCAATCTGCTCCTGACACAGCTACATCTGCTACTACAATTTATGGCAATATGGGGAATGCAACAGAGGGATCAAACAGCTACCATTCATCGCCTCTGAGTCTCATTGCCACTGTCTAAAAAAAGAAGAGAGGATAGCCATGAAACATACATGAGTGAAGAGATTAAAAGCTATAAACCCTCTCATTTCATAAAAAGAAAGTACTAGCCATACAAGTCTCTACCCACTACGTATATTTAAAAACTGTGGGGGGGGTTGTAATAAAATAATTGAAAAGCTCTGCAGTATGTCAAAGATTGAGTATTTTAACACCACGTTTTTTCATTGCTTCTGTTTTTATCTCTTTCCTTTTCTTTGAATTGGATTGTTCTCTCCTATCTTATTCTCCAATAGTTGTTCCTTATTAGTTGTTTTCTTCAAATGAACCATCTTAAAATCTAGCTGGTTTTAAAACTCCCCTATAAAAAGTAACTAATCCCTACTAAATAACTGACCAAGTTACTGATCACATGAAGTGTCCGTGAGCTTTCCTCAATAAAAATTATAGAAGAAATTGTAGTAGATCTACATGGGGACACGTAGAGCCACACATATGAAAAATCTGAACTAGATCCCATAAGATGTTAAAACACAACACTTTTTGTTCATCATTGCCCAGGAGAAATTCATCAAAATCAAGTGTTTGCTCCAAGGTTTTTAATGTATTAAAAATGCTTTAGGCATCACACCTAACCATCCAGCTGTTTGGAAAATGCCTGTAACCTGAAAAATTTAATGCAGACGTGATAACTCCACTACCATCCTCCTCTCCGTTCACCCATATAGCTCACATTCATGGCAATGAAAATTATATGCATCTGCAGAGAGAAAAATTGGTTCAAAAGACATTGCTTAAAATAACAGAAACACAATCAAATTTGTCATTTCAAAGACATACAAGAAAACCTAGCAGAACTCAAAGTGCAGCCCTCTGCACACGCCTAACTCCCACTGGGTTTTGAAAACATGGAGACAGTAAAATTAGGAATGCATAGAAATTAATCTTTATACAAGGAAAATAAGTATTTACAACTGGAGAAGTTAGAAAAACAAAAAGTCTATTTTGTTCGTTTGGAGTTGACCCCCAGATTGTGGCTTTCAGTCTCTTTTCTATATATTTTCAACTACGCTGCTGAGGGGGAAAGAAATTCGAATGTCACTCTTATTTTCAGTGGCTCCAAACTCACCATCTGCTCTGGGAAGTTGACTACATCCCCAAGCATTTAAAAAGCCTAGTTAAACACAAGTTGACCTATCCACCACTAGAGACAGCAGACGGCAACCTCCACTCATGTGTGAGAAGCCTGCATTCATGCAAGCAGGGAAAACAGCTCATCTGTGAGCAGAGCGACTGTTCAGCTGAAAGGATGCCCTGCATCCAGCCACCAGAAGGGCTGCACTGTCTTGACTGTTCAGTTTAGCAGCACTGCCTTTTCACAAACAGCTGTTCTAATGGTTTGTGAAACCATAGATGGTATCTCATGTGACTCTGCCTGCAATTTCATAAGGAAGCTTTTCAAGGAAGAGAATGGACCCTGGCAATGAGTAACAAGAAAAGATTATGGAAGTCAAGTGTGAATGTACAGCAGAAGTGCCAACACCTTGAAAATGAGGAGCAGAAACACTGAATGGGGTCAATTTTTGCAAGGGCAGAGACTTTTCCTCTTTGTTATAAAGATAGCACATGCTGGACTCAGGAGCTGGAGGGGACAGTAGTAGCTGTCTCTTTAAAAAAAAATGTGTCTCTACAAATGCCAACTTTAAAAACTCCAGAATGATAGTTTATGCTAGATACAAAAGCACTTTAACACGCAACTCCATAAACTGGGACCCATGCTGACTGCATTTTCCCCATTGCTGACAATGGGGGAAGCACGGAACACAGGTCCCTGCCCATAAGGAACAAAATTCTGTAAAATACCCATATATCAAATAGCTGTCACGGCATTTGGGGTTAAATGTAAGAACCACCTCTACCCAGTGTCCTATTTTGTGAGCAACATTTTGCACCAATAATTAATTACACCTGCAATAAATTATTTAAAAGTAAGTCTCTTTATAACCACATTATGGTAAAATATACCATACACTGAGATTACTCCTATAAAGCTAATTAGAAATTACTATAGTAATTCAATAAAACCCTGCATTTTTAGTCTATTTGAATAAGTAGCACCAGCTTTACCAAAAGGTGCAGATAAAGACCCTAAATTAAAGCCATACATGACAGACAAGTTATCACTGCTACAAGCTACCTAACTTATAGGCAGCCAGAGCTGTTAAAAGTCAACTTATTTTATAGGCACTTGTGTAATTTTTAAACATTGGAAACATTTCAATACAAACACTATATCTTAAGCCACAATGGCAGAGCAGAATTCAAGAATAGGTTGGAAAAAAAAATTAGATTGCAGTTTTTTTTCACATGTACAGAAAAGTTCAACTGTACCAAAAATCAGCTAGATGTTGCAAGTCACCAATATCAGCTGACCATAAGAAATCAAGCAAAGAACTATATTTTTCCATTCAAATGTTAAAATCTGAAAGGGATGTTTGTGATGATATTTATATAATTTTAGGCATTTTAAAATGTATTTACATTAACTTTCAACAACTTTAGTCTCTTTCCTGTGAGATTAAGCAGCAAATGCTGCATCACAATTAAGAAGCCAAAACATAAGTTGTGCTGAACGCATATTGGCAACAGCAGAGGATAAATACAAGTACGTAAGGGACTTTAGACACCACACTGAAAAACAACAGCTTTTGCATACAGAATTACTAAGCACAGATTTACAGAGAATTGTGTAGCCAGCAATAGCTAAACATCACTAGGTGCTTCTAGATGGGATGCGGAGGCAGCCTGCCCCCAGAGCTGCTTCGGAGGTGCACCCCTGAGTCCACCCACATCCAGCCCCACTTGGGTCTGTTTCAGATTGTCCTGGAGGATTCCCCTCCCCTGTCCACCCACATGGCGTATATATATATACACACACACACACCCCACAGAGTTGTGGGCGATCACCCAATGCTCTAAGCTGGCACGCGCAACTCTATGGCATTGCCCGGAACAACAGCTGAGTCTGCCGAGCCAACAGACAGCAGCTCCACTTCAGGCCCGCTCCCGCGGCGGTGCTCCGGGATAGTCCACAGCGGCAGGGTGAGCACCTGCTCTGGCTACACATCTGGCAGGGCACCTTTAGACAGACAAGTCAGCCCAGGGATGAAGCAGGCTTGCGCAGGCAGAGCCGGGACTGCCATCCATCTAAAAGCACCCATCGTCTCTGTCTCACAACAGGAGAAATGGTATCTTGGAGCTTTAACACAGACAAAGCAGTGAGGAAGAAAATGTTTGGCATAAGACAATTTTAAAAAAGAAAAGATTGAGCACCAGAAGCAGGAAATTATTCCCTAGAAGACTCATTTGGCTAATAAAACAATGTTACAAACCAGAATGTGTTTCACTCTGCTATAATTACAGGCTTCATGCAATCTACAGCACATAAAAGCAAAGAGCCATCCAAACTCTCAGTTTAACCCTGGTATTGTGGACCAGAAATACCAGGCAGATGTTGCAAAATGACTCTGTGTCAATAGGAAGAGACAAAGTATTGATTTACCATAGGATTGGTCTTCTACTTAAAAAAAAATACTGTGGTTGCTAAATGTATCTTTCTGCTTCTCTATGAAAATTCCCAATAGAAGACGGGTGAAGGGAGGAGAAAAGAAAATTTTGCCTTGCTTCCTTCCACTTCTTAATGGAACCCAAGGTCACAATCTAGCCCCCCTTGAAATCAATAGCTAAACACCCATTAATTTCAAGGAGAGGTGGATTGCATCCCAAAGGACAAGCATATGATTATGCCTTTTGGTGTGGTGAATATTTCCCTAATGTTTTAATACAGATTTTTGTAAGTCTGTTCATATTTTTAAGCAAGCATACTTTAGTCTTTAGGGCTAGGTTTACCATTGCAATATTAACCACCCATTGTGCATTTGTATTATAACATGTTCTTTAGTACCGGATTGCCTACTCTTTATTCTGCAGTACCCCTTTCCCACCCAATGCAAAAGACCGACAGCAAGGCCCCAGTGCAGTCAACTATACCTAGGCTGCAGGGTGGAAACCATTTAATCTGCAGTGCTCCCCACTGGTGTCAATGGGCAGCAGAGCCTGTAGTCAATTAAGCTATTCCACAGTATGTGGTCGCGGCCATATTCAGGATGGCACTTATTTATGTTCATTTTCAAGTTCTCACTGATTATATAAAATTAAGAACATGTATTAACTGTTTCTTTCCTGAACTGGGCCTTCTTTTCCCTCACTCCTCTATGTGCCAGTATTACAGCATGTAGTAGCCTGGGCAACAAAGGGTATTTTCATCCGCCACCGCCACGGACTTCTCCAGAAAGCAGCAGAGCTGTCACTCTGGCCGGGACTCAGCCCAGCTGCTGAACAAACATGAAAGCTGGCCTGGGGAGAGGGCAGGGAGACACACGGCTGTGCATCTGCCCGACCCTGCCCCTGCACTGCGTGGAGTGGTCCATTCCCCACCCCAGATTATGGGCAACCATGGTGGCCAATTATGACTGCCATGGAGCCTGGCTCCCCCCATAACTCCAGAACGTAGTAAGTACAGCGAGTTATCAGATGCGACAGCCCACTTTACTCTGGGTCTGGCAGCTGGATCCCAACCATGGTGGGCTGTGATTTGGAAATTTCTCGACTCACTGCCCAGGCTAGCCCCCACCACAGTCAGGAGCCAGACCATGCCAACATCTGGCGGCCACATTAGAATGTGACAATGGCAGCCAGTTCAACCCGTGCTAAAGTGTGTTAAATCACGCTGTTGTCACATCTGAAAACACCCAAAGGAACTTCAAGCTACTGGAAGGAAGCAGAAAGCTGTGAAGCAGAAATCAGAGCACGACTGGTGTCTTACTTGTGAAGGAGTGAGAATTGTCCCCTGATGGAGAGGAAGCTAGGGTTGCCTCCAGGGCTGGAACTCCTGAATGGCTTAAGAGGTTACCCCAAAACATATGGATCTCCAGGTGACTGCTTGCTTTGCTTACATACAGTTATCCCAGGCAACTTTTCTCATCAACCACACTATTCTCCAACAATCCATTGTGCATTTTTCCGCAGCATAGACTGATTCCTAAGAATTTCCTCCAATGCAGGCACATTCTCACCTTCCCATTTGTTAAAGCTTCCCATTTGTTAAAGCTTAAGTGTGGAGAAAAGCGAGGCAAGATACGTTTAGCTACTGTATGGCCTTCCAAGGCCCACAATGCTGTCCCTTTAAGTGTACGGAACTTGCTCCTAAAAGTACAGCCCTTCAGAACAGGCCAAACTCAGACAGGAACCAAGATGTGGATCCAGGACAGAAATAACCTTGGTTCTACTGCATTTTTTCTTATGAAGTTTTGCACTGTTGCTACCATAGCTGCTTCACTAGTGGCAGTTCCAGCGTCAGGGGTGGGGTGTGTTGGTGTACACTGGCCATCAGAATCATAGTTATTTATCTGTTCTAATCAGGGCTAAGTGACCCGCTCAGGGACACAGATGGCTACTCTCAAATTTCCCCGTAGGTGTTTTCTTTTAAGTCACAAACAAAAAGTAAAACTAAACCAAGTGAAGATGTTTAAAGACCCAGCACTCTTGTGTGGTTCAAGAATCATAGGAATCAGCTATAATGAAAGCTAATCAAAGTCTGTTGCAGGAATTTTATCAAGATTATACATCTGAAAAAGAATGGAAGTTTTACATTACCTTTCCAAAATCACGCACATCAAATAAGTCAAATGCTTCAAAAAGTTCACTCTTCTTCATTCCAAATGTTTCACAACAAGTCGAAAGAAATGTTCTTATATTCTTCAAACAGAGAAACTAGAGAGAAAAAAACAAATATGATTGTCAATGTAACAGCGTGTTATGATAAAATACTCTGTGGCATGCTGTGGTCATTCATGCATATTTTAGCAAGGATAAGCCTATAGAAAATCTATTAGCCTTATAATGTTGTTAGCACTGCCAGGAAGTCATTATTTTTCAATACGTTTCTAATTAGAAAGTATGGTCTAAAGTCTAAGGTAAGGATTTTTTATTTATTTATTTATTTATTTATTTATTTATTTTAATTGGGTCAGGAAGGGTGTTTCAGTTGGTTATATTATGGAAGAGAAAAGCTAAGAAGGTACTATTTATTATATTATTATAAAATTAAATTTGTATGCTGCCCCCTCCTGCTAAAAGCATCTCGAGGCGGATAACAACATGTTAAAACAAATTAAAATAAACAACAACAAATAAAATTAAAATCCCACAGTAAAAACAGGAAGCTCTGCCCCCACAGAGCCTCCCTGCCCCACATTGCCCCATGCCCCTCCCCCCAGACCTTCCCTACCCCCCCTGTCCCCCCCAGAACCTCCCACCCCACAGCTCGCAGAACTTCCCTACCCCTACTGCCCCTTTCCCTCCAGAACCTTCCTTCCCCACTGCCCCCCTTGGATCCCAGAACCTCCCCCCCCCCACTGCACCATGGCCCCTCCGCCCCAAGCACCTTCCCACCCCCACCCCCATTTCCCCATGAAACTTCTTCCCTAAGGCCTCCCAGACCCACACTGCCCCATTGCTCCACAGCTGCTCTGCCCTCCCAGAGCCTTGCCACTCCCACTGCCCCATGGCCCCACTTCCCAGAACCTTCCTGCCTCTCACTGCCGCTCTGCCCCCTCACAGCCTCCCTGCCCCACATTACCCCATGCCCAGAGGGCAGAGAGGTTCTAAGAAGGCAGAGTGGCAGCGGGCAGTCCATTCTGAGCATGTCAGAACGAACTGTCTACATCCAAGATGGCACCTGCAGCATGCCAATGCTGCCAGCATCATCTCTGAAAAGGGCTGATCATGCACATAAGGGACATTCAGGCACTTCTGACTGAGCACGCTCAGTTTCTCTTTTTTTATATATTCATGCTTACCAGCCCAGGAAGAGGTCACGTTGATCGGGATCCCTTCTGGAGGGTAAGTACTCCGCTCCTGACCATCCGTCCCCCCCCCCCCAATGCTAGGCTCCCTGTCACTTCCCCCACCCCAAATTTCACTTCCTAGGCAGATGGGGGGGCTAGGCAGAGGCCGGGGGTGGCCAGGAGGCAAATCTTTGCCCCCTGCCCACCTCTGGCACTGTGCCTGGCCCCCTTGTTTGCCCGCCCCCCACCCCCACCCTCAGTAAGATCTCATAAGATCTCAAGGGGAGGTCAAGATCACGCAAGTTCTCGACCTGCCTTCTCAAGTCTAGTGAAATTCTCGCTGAAGGGGGATTCTATTTTCGTTTCAGCCCTAGAGTTAACGCATTACAGGCTGGAAGAGTTTTGGAGGGAGCTAGTCCAGTGGGTGCTGTAAGTGGGGAAACCAAGGATGCTTTTAAATGGGAACAGCTGGGGGGAGGGGGGGGCAGGTCTGTGTGTGCTGAAAAGAGCGCTGACGGACGTCCAGTGAGTGGGGGGAAATTCACACAGGCCAGGATGGTGTACTCTCGTTATGCACCCCTACCCACGCACCCCCTTCCTTCCCCATGGAACATCCCAGGTTTTTCTCTGATGCTCCATGTGTGGACATGAGTGGGCAGTGCACAAGTCACAGGAGCGCGCTCCCACCCACCCTGTCTTCAGACGGGCACTTGGGTGGATGGACATGTCCTATTTAAAAATGGCCTGATTCACAGACAGCCTAGAGTAGGGCAGAGAGGTCCCAATCCCATCACAGGGGTGAGCCAGTACAGAACAAAACCTTGAAACTGTGTACTAATGGGCAGAGACTAAAAAGTGGAGTGGCCAACCAGTCCTACATCTGGTGGGTCTGAATCAGATGGGCAGGGTTCGGCGCTGGCCCAGGTGGGCAAGTGTCAAATTAGTTAACACCCATTTAAAGATTAAAATCATGCAGGCTTTTAGTCCATAGAAGCAGACCAAACAATTTAGGCACTTACAAGAAGTTACTGCTGCAGAGTTAAATTATTTAACTTAGAAGAACAGTCAATTAGCACATCTAGCATATATTTTCATTAAAAGAATTAATGAAAACTGTAATTACATGCACTGTATTTACAGATTAAAGCCATCACAAATACATAGTCAAGCTGGACCATAATCATACTCCAGAGGACATGACAATTATGCTTTCATAGTCATTTTTGCCTAAGTGCAATGGAATTCACCATTTATCACTTAGCAAATTAGCTTCACAGACCATCCTTCCTTTATAAATTAATCCAAGACCTGATTTGCCTTGAGTACAGCTATCATTTCCAGTGATTTATATTTCTAAATCATTCACTAGTTTTCAGAAATAACTGGGAGTGCATAAAGCTCTTTCAAGTGAGTTTTCTGCCACCCAGATTCTCTATATCCATGTCAGACACTCTCTCTGATTTCCTCCCACACATACACACACTAGCACTTTCCAGTGCACAGTAGGGGGTAGCAGGGTGGTTGTGGGATCTCCAACCCAGGAAACACTGCTCATTACCATATCAAAGGGGAGAACAGGAGGGCAACCAGAAAGAAAGGTCAGCCCAGTAGCCTTCCCCACCCTGTCTTATTTCTCCTGAGATAATACAGGGTTCTTTGCCAAAGACAAATCTGTTACCCCATTTAAAGTCATCCCCCAATTGTTGATACTGATATAATTGCTCCCTTCCTTCACCTCTGCTTTAGTATAGTAAATTTATCTGCACACTCAACCAATGGCAACTGATAAGGAGATAGTCTGGGCCGGCTTCTATTTGGGAGAGGAAAGAGCAGCTGCAAGCACTGAAACACAAGAGTGGAGAAATACCCCTGTGAGATCAGGAGAGGCTTTAGTAGTTGCATAGCCCAGAAAGCCTTCACAACTTCTATACATCAACAGCAGTAGAAGCTGTTTTCTTCTGGAAAAGAGATATGTATTCTTCCCAAGGACTTTACACATGTTAATTTTTAAAATGCATTCACTACTAAAGTTGTGGCTCTAGTAACAATGACTTTGCAAAAATCTGGTAGATATTATACTTAAAATGTTTGCGGGGCAATCCTCCACGTGCTTCGCCATTATCCCATTCAATTCAATAAGGCTCGTGTTGGTGTTAAGGTCTAGCACCAATGCAAAACCTGAGGTGAAAGCCTCCAGGAAGACATTGGGGCCAGTGCTGGTGGGGGTAATCAACGGGTCCCTTTGGCAGGGGAGTTTGCGCTTTGGTCTCAAAGAGGCCATGGTGCGCCCCCTGCTGAAGAAGCCATCCTTGGATGTGGACGCACTCGCCAGTTACCGACCTGTCTCTAACCTTCCCTTTTTAGGGAAGGTTACTGAATGGGCGGTGGCCCTGCAGCTCCAGCACCACCTAGATGACATCAAGTTTTGGCCCAGCTATGGTACGGAGACAGCGTTGGTGGCCTTGGTAGACAATCTCCGTCGGGAGATGGACGCAGGACGTTCGACATTACTGGTCCTACTAGATCTCTCGGCCGCATCTGATACAGTAGACCATGGGCTGCTGTTGAAACGGTTGCATGACCTGGGGGGTCTGGATGGGGCTGTCCTTGGCTGGTTCCAGTCATTCCTCTCGGGGAGAATCCAGCGGGTTGTCCTGGGGGCAGAAACATCTAGCCCCCAGGCGCTAGTGGCGTTCCGCAAGGTTCAATCTTGTCTCCTTTATTGTTTAATGTATATATGCAGTCCCTGGAGGAGATCGTGAGAGGATTTGATGTGTGTTGCCACCAATATGCTGATGACACCCAACTTTACCTCTCTTTTTCAACCAGCCCAGGCCCGGCTGTCTCCGTGCTATCCCAATGTTTGAAGGCCGTGGTGACATGGTTATGGCAGAGCAGACTGAAGCTCAGTCCCAATAAGATGGAGGTGATGGTGGTAGGCCGAGTGGGGGAGGTATTGCCCCCCCTTGTGGAGGGGGTGCGCCCCTCCGTGGCCCAGCAGGTTCGGAGTCTGGGGGTGTTGTTGGATGCGGATTTCCGCCTAGATCGACAAGTGGATGTGGTGGCGAGGGCGGCCTTCCGCCAGTTGTATCTGGTGCGGAGACTGCACCCATACATCTCCAGAACCGACCTGGCCACTCTGATCCATGCCTTCATCACCTCGAGGCTGGACTACTGTAACACGCTCTACGTGGGGCTTCCCGACCTGGCCACTTTGATCCATGCCTTCATCACCTCGAGGCTGGACTACTGTAACACGCTCTACGTGGGCCTTCCCTTGACGCTGACCCAGAGGCTGCAGCTAGTGCAGAATGTGGTGGCTCATCTCCTAACAGGGACAGGCCGACAAGAGCACATAACACCGGTGCTCCGTGCACTGCACTGGCTGCTTGTAGCATGCCAAGCCAGATTCAAGGTGTTGACATTGATCTATAAGGCCCTATATGGTTTTGGACCTGGTTATCTCAGGGACTGCCTCACCCTCCATGGCTCCCCTTCGGTCCACCGAGGGCGCCTTCCTGGAGGCCCCCCACGTAAAGCGGGGGGTTACAGTGGAGAGGGTGTTCTCGGTGGCTGGGCCACGGTTATGGAACTCCCTCCCAGAGGAAGCACGGCTGGCCCCGAATTCGTTGGCCTTCTGTCAGGTCTGCAAGACATGGCTGTTCTCCCAGGCCTTCGGAGGCGGGGAGGGTGGGTTAAATTTTTATGGGGGGAGTTTTAAAAATTGTTTAAGAACGTTGGAATTTTAGATTTTATTGTAGTTTTATATTGTTCTAGATTGTTTTTATTGCTTGTTGGAAGCCACCCCGAGATGCCATTGGCATAAGGGGGCGGCATATAAATGCAATAAAATAAATAAATAAATAAAACAAGTGGAAGATGGACTTGCCCCAGGAGGTTATCTGCCCGACTCACATGGGGGGACATACCCTCGACCTGATCTTCGGCTCTGGCCTTGAGGCGGGGGGTCCGGTTGTGGGGGAGGTTACAGCGGTGCCCTTGTCATGGACGGACCATTATCTCCTTCAGGCCGGTGTTCTAGCGCACCCCCTCCAGAAGAGGAAGGGACCAGTTAGGATGGTCCGCCCCTGGAGGCTGATGGAACCCCAGCGGTTTCAAGAGGTCCTGAGGGAGTTAACCTTGGACTTGGACGGCCACTCTGGGGATGAGCAAGTCCAGCATTGGAACAGCTTGCTGGAGGAGGCCATTGACAGGGTGGCTCCGAGACGCCCTCTGCCTCGGTCTCGTCACCGCAGGACCCCTTGGTTTACTGAGGGGCTGCAGTGTATGAAGCGTGTAGGCAGGAGGCTAGAGCGACGCTGGCGTCAGACTCAATCTGACTCCGACCATCTTCTCCATAGGGCCCATTTGCAGTCCTATGTCGAAGCTGTAAGGATGGCAAGGAAGGAGTTCCTTGCTGTCCTCATAGCGTCTGCGAAGTCACGCCCGGCGGAGCGGTTCCGGGTGGTGCAGGGGCTGGTTAGTCCGGCCTCCCTCCACCTGGATGGGGACTTGTCCCAGGCCCGCTGTGAGGAGTTTGTCAACTACTTCACAGACAAGATTGCTCGGATTCAGACCGACTTTGACGTCGGATTAGGGGCAGTAGGGGAAGAGTGCGAGGGGACGGAGGCCCCGTCCAGTCCAGCTTTGTGGGGGGAGATTCAGGAAGTGATGCCGGCCGATGCGGCGGATGTCCTGGGGTCTGTGAGGGCCACATGTTGTGAACTTGATCCGTGCCCGTCCTGGTTAGTAAAAGCTTCCAGGGAGACGTTGGGGACGGTGCTGGC
>QEPC01004521.1:2044139-2058252 GCA_003113815.1 Sphenodon punctatus
GTGTGTGTGTGTGTGTGTGTGTGTGTGTGTGTGTGTGTGTGTGTGTGTGTGTGTGTGTGTGTATAGAATGCAACGGGAGTCACTTGTGGACTTGTAAACCAAGAAGATTGAAAGACCAGCACTTTAAGATGTGTGTAAAAATGCCTGTTTATTGTATGTATCAATATAAATTACACATTGCTGAGGATCAGATATACACCAGAAATCCTGAGGGCATGAAAAAGCAACTCAACAGGAGTCTGAAATTCTACTTGGTTCGAATTAGAAATAAGGATTGCAAAATTATATTCCATGTGGAGAAAACAATCATTATGACTTTGGAAGACATTTTGTGATATCGGAATCCTACTTACACGTATGCTCAGTTCCCTCCCTCACAATCTTCACATCCTCTTAAAAACCTCTCTTCCACTCCTATTTTGCCTCTGTCTTCTCCCACAAGGGAAACTATGGGTAATTTCAGACGTTACGAGATCACGGTCAACCACAGTGAATCCCCTGTAGTGGCCGTGATTCCCATAACGTCTGATGTGAGTTCCGCCAGATGTTCACAACAGTGAATCTCCGGCGGGAATCACATTGACCACGATTTTGGACCTCCGGCCGCCCGGAGGTCCATAATCGTGGTGGGATCGGGCCCAAACCATGGTCGCAGTGACCACAGTCCAGAAAGGGCTGAAGGTAATGTCTGTTACTAGCTGACCACGGGACGGGATCAGGTGCAGCGGCCGCGGCCGGAGAAGCGCAGGGAGGTGGGGCTGTGCGGCTGCACGTCATGCCACACAGCTCCGCCCCCTTCCCGATCCCCCTCCAGAATCAGGCCAGCATGTCTAAAGGACGGATCCCGGATGGATCCTGGACCATGGTTCAGCATGACAGGCCGAACAGCCCGTCACATCTGAAATTACCTTATGTCCAACCCGGTAAAAGTAGCACTAATGAAGGGAAGGAACTGTAGCTCAGAATAGATAATGTGATGGTAAGAGAACACCTAGCTACTTTAAATGAGTTCAAGTCTTCGGGGCCAGATGAATTACATCCTAGGGTACTGAAGGAACTTGCAGATGTAATCTCGGAACCTCTGTCTATAAACTTTGGGAACTCTTCGCGAACAGGTGAAGTGCCAGAAGACTGGAGATGGGCAAATGTTGTCCCTATATGCAAAAAGGGGGAGGAAGGAGGATCCGAAAACTACAGACTGGTCAGCCTGACAACAATACCTGGAAAGATTATAGAGCAGATGATAAAGCAGTCAATCTGTAAGCATTTAGAAAACAATACTGTGATTAATAGGAGCCATCATGGGCTTGTAAAGAACAAGTCATGCCAGACTAATCTTATTCCCTTTTTTTATCGAGTTACTAGTTTAGAAGGTCATGGGACTACCACTTGATTTCAGCAAAGCATTTGACAAAGTCGCCCATGATAGCCTTCTTGACAAGCTGCTTAAATATGGGCTGGACGATCCTACCATTAGGTGGATTTACAGCTGGTTGAGCTACCATACCCAAAAAGTGCTCATAAATGGCTCCCCATCAATCTGAAGGGAGGTATTGAGTAAGGTGCCTCAGGGCTCGGTCTTGGGCACTGTACTGTTCAACATCTTTATTAATGATTTGAATGAAGGAGTAGAGGGGGTGGTTATCAAATCTGCAGATGACACAAAACTGGGAGGGATAGCTAGCACCTTAGAAGACAGAAACAAGATTCAAAATGATCTTGACAGGATGGAAAGCTAGGCCAAAACTAACAAAATGAAATTCAATAGAGATAAATGTAAAGTTCTGCATTTAAGTAACACAAATCAAATCCACAAATACAGGATGGGCGATACCTGGTTTAGCAGCAGTACATGTAAAAAGGATCTCTGGATTGTAGTTGATCACAAGCTAAACATGAGTCAGCACTGTGATGCAGCTGCTAAAAAGGCTAATGCAATTTTAGGCTGCATGAACAGAAGCATAGTGTCCAGGTCATGGGAAGTAACAGTTTCACTCTATTCTGCGCTGGTCAGACCTCATCTGGAGTACTGTGTCCAGTTCTGGGCACCACATTTTAAGAAGGACATTGACAAATTGAAACGGGTTTCAGAGGAGAGTGACGAAGATGGTCAGGGGTCTGGAAACCAAATCCTATGAGGAAAGATTGAAGGAGCTGAGTATGTTTAGCCTGGAGAAGACTAAGGGGAGACGTGAAACCTTATGCCCTGTGCATGAACTGAGAATAGATTTGCCAAGATTCCTCTTGACCAAAGAATACGTAAGTTTTGTTCACAACAGGCAGTCGAAACTGTAGTTCATGTTTTATTTGATTGTGCTATGTATAAAGATACATGCTCTACATACTTGGAGCCTATAATTAATAATTTGAGTGCCTGTTCACCACAGGACACCCTAATAACTTTGTTGGGTGATACAGATAGGGCAATATCTAGCAAAGTGGCCAATTTCTGTGCTGTAGCTATTGCCAAGAGGAAGACGGCCCTGCAAGTTGCTGGTTAAGACCAGAGTGTAGGTTTGTATTAATAATTGGTGTATATTTGCCAAATATTTTCCTGCTCCTGGTTCTTCTCCTTCTGAAGTATATCAGTGGGGAATTAGTCATGTAAGGCTCTGACTGGTAGTCAATGCCAGAAGTGAGCTGAGGGAATTTGTATTTAAGACTGTTTTCTTTTAGTCACTTTATGTATGTTACTTTTGTATGTTGTTTGTGTAGCGCAATTTGGGACAGCTTTCCTACCACAATAAAGCTTTGAGATAACTGAGACATGATAGCCATCTTCAAATATCTGAAGGGCTGTCACATAGAAGATGGAGCAGACTTGCTCTCTGTTGCTCCTGAGAGCAAGACGTGAACCAATGGACTCAAATTACAAGAAAGCAGATTTCGGCTAAACATTAGAAAGAACTTCCTAACAGTAAGAGCTGTTTGACAGTGGAACAGACTGCCTAGAGCAGTGGTGGGCTCGCCTTCACTGGAGGATTTCAAACAGAGGCTGGACGGCCATCTGTCAGGGATGCTGTAACTGTGGATTTCCTGCATTGAGCAGGGGGTTAGAATAGATGACCTCTGAGATCCCTTCCAACTCTAAGATTCTATTATTCAAGTTTTCACCAGGTCCTCACCCTCATAGGGTAAAAACAGATGTGACGGTAGCCAGCTGCACATTTGTTCTCTCACCGCCAGATGTTGGTTCGCTACTGCCCTGGGGTGGGGAGGTGGTTGGCCTGGAACATGTCCTCTGGAAAATTGCCAAGACACAGCCTGGACCAAGGACCACTCTCTCAGGTCAATCAAGGCCAACGTGGGCCCACATATCTGTTAGACCCACCCAACCCTGCAGCAAGGCAGGGTCCGTGGATTGGATCCAGAGAAGCGCACTCACTCAGCCCCGAACAGCTGATTGAGGGGTGAGGGGCTGGAGCTCTTCCAGGTCCCACGATCAACTGTTAGGCAGCCGACGTGAGCATGCTCCTCTCGCCCTCCCCTACGCATGAGCTGCTTGGTACACACAGTCACCTGCCAAGCAGCTGATGGGGGGGAAGGCACTCCTGAAGGATGTGCCTCCCACCCATGCAAAGTGACACCCAGCCAGCCCAGGCCATTGCCGCAGAGTTGTCTGGCTGGCACTCTGCAAGTCCAGGCACCCTTCCCCCCTATCCAGCCCCTCCTGCCCATGCCAAGTGGCAGTCAGCCCCGCAGCAGTGGCCAGGGCCGGCTAGCTGTCACTTCGCGCAGGCAGTAGGTGCAGAGAAGGAGTAGTGGCCTTTCTCCAAGTGTCCAGGAGTCCCTGGGTCACTGCTGCAGAGCTGGCTCCCAGGTACTGAGCGCATGCCACTTTCCCCCTTCCAGTGCCTCCCTGTGAGACTGCTTCCCGCCTGGGGAGGTGCTGGAAGGGGGAAAGAGGTGCACGCCCAGACTTCCCAGGGGGCTCCCTGAAACTTAGAGAAAGGCCGTTTCCCCCAGTCCTTTGCCTCCCACCCATGCAAAGCAACAGCCAACCAGCCATGGACACTGCCGTGGGTCCAACTAGCTGTCACTTTACATGGAGTAGGAAGCACTGGAGAGGGGGAAGCAGCACCCAGACTTGCAGAATGACAGCCAGGAAGCTCAGCCCAGGCTGGCTGGCTGTCACTTTGGATGGGCGCTCCCCTCTATCCAGCACCTCCTAGAGGGGATTCGTTGAAGAGGGGAAAGGGGTGCCCCAACTTGCAGAGTGGCTGCTAGACAGCTCCACGGCAATGGTCTAGGCTTCTTGGCTATCACTTTGTATGGGCAGGAGGCACTTCCCTCAGCAGCACCCCTAATTAGCTGTTCGGTGGGCACGTGTGCGCACCAAACAGCTAATGGGGGGGGGGGGGAGAGGACCTCACCCCATCAGGTGTTAGGTGGCAGCTCTTCCCGGGCCTGATCCTGCTGTACCACATTGGCCTGGGAGTCCTGTCCCATCTGGACAGTTTGCCCAGGTTAAGGGCTGCACATTTGAACAGCCCTCCCTGCCAACCCAAGGAGTGGAAGCTGCAATGGTTCACCCCAGGGCCGGCTGGGGAAGCACCTCACCACCGTCACTTCTGTTTTTTACCCATAGGTAACTTATTTATGCTTCTCCTTTTACTGTACTATCCTTCAGGATGTCCCTCCAACCCTTCTAACTAAGCTAAGTACACGATCCCTGTCTTTCCTTATGTTCTCTTCCCCTTTGTCCATCTAGACTGTAAGCTGATCAGGGCAAACCTCTCTCTAATAATCACTATATTAATAATCAATCATCATCCTGTAAGGCCAACATATAATGTCCAACAGAACTTTCTGTGACAAGAATAGAAAGACATTTTTAAAATCATATCCACTTGGCTTTATTGTATTTTTAATTAAATGGTTTTAAGGTAAGCAAACCCAATATTAGTACAACTAAAAAAAAATAAGAAAATTCAAAGAGAACTACTAAAAACATATAATGTTTATTTTTAAATTACATGATAGTTTATGTAAGTAAACTCTTAATGGATACCAAATGGATAATAATTTTGATGTCAATATTCCCTCTTATTATCCAGCATTCAGTGGATTTTGAATATGACAGCACAAAATTTCTATTAAATTTCCTGTAGGAGCCTGAAACCAACTAGCATATGTCACCATTTGTCAAATCCAGCTTCCAGTTGAGACAGGACCACATCATTAGTTACACTATACAAAGTAATTCCTTTAAAATAACAGGCCTCCTGACAATATCATGATATCACCCTGTTAGCTGAAAGCACACTTAGCGAGTTGGGTTTCAGATGTAATGGCTCAACAGCCATCAATTTTATCTCTCAAATGGATTAAAAGGTTTATCTCTGAACAGTTAACCTAGCGCAATTAACTGACCAGATATAAATTTAAGGCTTCTGTTTAAAAATAAGATGGCAGACATGTTTATTTCCATACATTTTTCTGTTAAAATAGGTTTTCAAACTGTATGGGAAAATCCGTTACAAACTGAATATTTAAAATGCTAGAACTACAATATACAATGAGAGCATTGATCATACATTCAGTAACTCCAAAAGAATATTCTTTTTATTAGGACCAGCCTGCCTCACTGAACAAGGTGGGCCAGGCCAGTGGATTCTAAGGGGAGAGGCATCCAAAACCAGTCCCTCAGCTACAGCAGGGCTGGAAAGATGATGAAATGTGCAAATGAACACTATATATGACGGATGGGGTAAGTGCCCCAAAAAGATGGCTGGGCTTGGGGATGGGTAGAGGGGAGTGCCCCCTCCGCCCATCCCCAAGCCCAGGCCCGGGTAGTGCCCCCAGACCGAGCTGGGGAGCACCCCTAGGATCCCATGGATCCCTCTTCCCCATGGATCCCAGATGACTTCCAGTGATGGGCCCCAGAAAACAGTATCATGTCTTCCCCTCTCTCCCAGCTTCAGCCAAGCCACCCATGGCCCCCACCATAAACATCTGCTGAGGAGTCAACCCTGACCCACCATCTGCAGCCTAATGCTGAATCAGAGGCCCTTTTCAAATGGACTGCAGTGGGTGGAGGAATGGGTGTGTGCCCACAGTGGATGGAGGTGGATGTGTGCCTGTTCCCATAGGTGCACACCCATCTCCACCCACCTTCACGCACAGAGCAACCGGCATTGGAGCCCGTTGCTGCATGCATGGGTGATGGGTGGAGGAGGGTGGAAATGAGTGGAGCACGGGAGCGTGCACACATTCCCCACCCACCGCAGGCACCATTCCTACGGGCGCCCATCCATCCACCCCGCAATGTTCACACGGGCGCCCCACCGCACACGTGTATGGTGGGGTGGGGGCACCTGTGTGAAAAGGCCCAGAGTTCTGAATCTGATGGGGACTGGGACAGGGGCCAGAAAAAAATTATTTTGTCCACTGCAACAAAAAGGCTGCCTGTCATGGCGGACCCAGCCTGGGAGACCAGGACGGGAATACATGTGCAACCCCGTGGCAGTCCACTTTGCCCGGGTTGTGACCTCAGAGATTTTCTGAGGTGAGAGCCTGGACTAGCCACCAAAACAACTCAGGATACCCCAGGTCAACATCTGATGGTGCCTGCACACGTGTGCAGGTGGGGTCCATGGCCAAGTCCAAGCGTGCCACAGCAGGCCAAACCAGTCCACTGTCATGTTTGTTTTTACCCACAGACATTTCACACAAACAAATAAGGAAGAAAAGAATTTCCGCTTTAAACTGCAGATTGCCAGTGTCTCTGTAGTTTGGGAAAGGATGATTTATGAAACAGAGCAAACTAAATTATTAATTATTATTATTATTATTATTATTATTATTATAAGCATTTATATATAACGCCAGAAATGTACCTGGCACTTTACAGAGAATAAAATAGACACAGTCCCTGCCCGAGAATTCATGTTCACATAGCTTTTTGTGATTTCAACAAGAGAAGATCCCACTGAACTAGGTGTTGTGTAAATATCTCATAAACAGAAACCCCATTTATCCCATAAAAGTCAAAGAGCTTTGACATTTTAGCACCTATAGATAACAACAGATTGTACTGCTTTATACTCTTGATTTTATTTTATGCCCTTATTGGCCTATAGAACTTAAAGACAAGATTCCTTTTGACTCTCAGACACGTGTACAGCAGTGAAGGCACAAAATCTATCCAGAGTTCCAGGCAGGGCCGGTCTTACTATGGGGCAGTTCGTAGTGGCCACCCCAGGCCCCGTTCCTTGGGGGACCCCACACTTGGGGCCCCCAGCTCCCGGCCACTGCTCCTGGCCTCTGGCAGGGAATGAGGGAGAGGCAGAGGCCCTGCCTCCCTCACTCACTGGCCCCTTCCAATGCCTGTCTCGGTCAGGGAGTGAGGGAGAGGCAGAGCTACCGTCGCTCCCTCACTCACTGGCCCATAGCAACGTCCGATGGTGTCGGGCGTGGGCAGCAGCAAATTCAAGCTGCTACGGCACCCGGCATAACCCGGGAACTGGCCCAGCGTGGGACTCAGGCCAGCAGCAGCAGAATCACCAGCGGTGGCGGATGGGGTAAGTGCCCCGAAAAAATGGCTGGGCTTGGGGATGGGTAGAGGGGAGTGCCCCCTCCGCCCATCCCCAAGCCCAGGCCCAGGTAGTGCCCCCAGACCGAGCTGGGGAGCACCCCTAGGCCCACAGAAGGGCCCCACATTTCACCCCCGCCCTGGGCCCCACAATCTCTAAGGCCAGCCCTACCCAGGTAGAATTATATTTCCCCTCCAAGTTTGTAAGGCTAATAGATCATGCAACATGCTTGGGCATGTAGCAGGCAGTGAGCTGCATCCCTAAGAAGAAGAAGGACCCAATCAGTTCATAAAGACTCGCACTTCTCTCTCTGCCGTGGTGTAGTTTGATGCTATGAGATATGCCTAAAAGGTAAAATTGGTCCTTGAACATTACAAGCACTCAGTTCTGTGCATGAACTGGTGTCCTGAAACAAAGGAGAACGTTTCTTTTTTAATTATTTTTCTAAAAAAAATCCAACAAAACATTTTAAGACAATAAATTAACCATACCAATAGTGCCAATATACCAATAAAAAAATCGAATCATACCTAGACAGCATCTCAGATACAAAAGTTTACATATATCTCATTCAGCATTTTCAGAAATGCCAATAATGACAACAAAAGTGTTATAAAAGGAGCAATAAAATTATTTTGGTATTTCCATCAGTAAAATTCAATAGAAATACCAAAAGGGTGAAAAGAAACCCTAATTCAAAAAATAGTGCAAACATTCAGCAAGGGTCCTTTACATTCGGGAACAGCCGTTTTCACACTAAAATGGAAAAAAAAAAACTGAAGAGGGGTAAAAAATGGATACCCGATGAAGCACGAATGGAGACTGGATATTACACCAATACCCATTTTGGGTTTGGGTAGGGTATATTAAATGGGGTTACCCTTTTGGCGTACTTTTATCTGCTCTGATTTGTATTATGTAAATGTAGTTTACATTTCACTGATCTCTGTCCAAAAAGCTTGTGGATTTAATATTAACTATATTTGACTTTTTCCCCACACCTTTCTTGCCAGAGGGCCAACACTATTTAATAGACTGAATACATGCACCACCAATATGAAGCTGCACACAACAGACTACAAATCATTGACAAGAGATTTGAGATTTTGACTAGAGCACTGTGGCAACTCTATACTATTACAAAAGTGCCATGAGATTGTTAAAAGCCCTATCTTCTCTTCATGGAACTTTAAGGTAAAAGTCTAAAAACTATCTTTTAAAAAATAATAATAATAATAATGGTTTGTTCAATAGCTTTTTCAGATGTAAGTGTAGAGGGATGACCAGGACACCATCAAAGAACTAAATGCTACAGCCTGGAAGAGCAATCAGCATGGCTTATAACATTCACCTTTACAGGAATGCAGAATGCTGCTTTCAACCTGCCATGTTTGGCACCTGACACAAGAGAAGGGCTTCTTTTGAGATTTATTCAACATGGCACAACTCAGTGCGTATTGACAAGGAAATGGAAAGAAATCTTACAGCAAGCAGTGAATGGAAACAGCCAATTAGACATAACTGCAAAGTCTTGCACAGGCAAGACTTTGTAGTTGCCTGCAAGTAGGCAGGATTTCTCTAATGAAACAAAAGATGAAATGTGAAAGAAAGCATAAACATAATATGTTCTTCATATTCACTCATTTAAAATACATTTCAGAAATCAAATCCCTGAAAACCAAACAACCAAGGACTTTCACTTAGGTGGAGTCTAATGTTCTCCATTGGAGGTAATGGGGAAAATGCGGTGAATATGGGTCTCTGTAATTATATTTATTTATTTATTTATTTTCTGGATTTATACCCCGCCCCTCCTGAAAACAGCTTGGGGCGGCTTCCAGCAATAATAATACATATAAAATACATATAAAAACAATTTTAAAACATCAAAAACAGTTCAGAGTATTAAAACAGGGCCTGGGAAACATTAAAACAATAAATCAATAAATAGGGTAGGGGAGATAAAACCCTCTAACCCACCCTCCCTCCATCCCCAAAGGCCTGGGCGAACAGCCAAGTTTTACAACTTCACTGGAATGTCAGTAGGCTTGGGGCCAGGCAAGCTTCCTCCAGAAGGGAGTTCCAAAAGCGCAGCCCGGCCACTGAGAATGCCCTCTCCATTGTGGCCCCCCGCTTAACGCGGGGGACCTCCAAGACGGCACCCCCGGCAGACCAAAGGAGCTGCTCTGGGGCGCGGAGGACGAGGCAGTCCCTGAGGTACAAGAGGCCCAGACCGTGAAGGGCCTTATAGATCAACACCAAAACCTTGAACCTAGCTCAGCACGCTATTGGCCAGCCAGTGCAGAGTCCGGAGCACCGGTGTAATGTGCTCCCGATGACCCGTCCCAGACAGGAGACAGGCCGCCGCATTCTGCACTAGCTGCTTAATATCTACTAATATCTATCTATTAGTTTAAGTTTGTTGTGGCACGGGCTTTCGCCATGGCCAAAATCCATATATATAAATTTGTATCTATTAGTATTTTATATCTGGAAATGTTTGAATGGTGGCTGAGACATTGACATAACAGATTTTAAGGCCAAATCCTTCCCCTAAAAATTCACATGGAATTCCTATTGGAGCAAAGAGATTGTAGAAATACTGAAGTGCATTATTACACAAGACCATAGTTTTGCTGTGCAAGCTATGTTTCTCCAGCAAGTTCATTAAACATTTATCCAACATTTAGGAGAGATTCTGCCCTTAAATACTCATACACAGCTTCCATTCAAGCTGTGAGTGTCTGAAAACAAAACGCAGCCCTAAATAGATGCCAAAGGAAGAAGATGCAAAACATCAGTAAATGTAAACAAGAAACAAAACTTTCAGAAGTAAAAGTACTGTGTCACCAAAATAAATATAGAGGGGCTAAGAATTGATTTATATTGCTTTGCATTCTGATGTTGAGGGAAAGTGATATTTTTTCTAAAAGCCTACAATATAAATATTATTTCTTGATGCAATTTCTATTTGTTTTCAAATAGAGTGCTAAATTATGGCCACACATCATTTGCTGCATTTCAACAATACTTTGAGATGCCACTAGAAGTAGTTAAAACTAAGATGCCAAATCTATCAACACTATAACTCAAAAAGAGGACTTTGGAATTAGTAATATCCCAAAAGAAGAATACAAAAACAACTGGAAGAAAGTAATTATAGTAGAAATAGCAAATGATAATAGTAGAAATAGCGCAACTATTATGCAACTGAGTATCCTTTATAGCCATTTTGTTGTCTTTGAGCAAAATAATCTGTTGGGTCCCACCAAACGTTTCCCCAAACTTAGTGATTCATGATTTATTACTGCTGCAATATCTATATTTTACACATTTATCAGAAGATTTATTTTAATTGTCTTAACAGTCTTAAAATTATATCTATACAATTATAAGTGGGTACTCATAACTTCTAATGCAATGTTGGCATCAGTGCTTTTGTGTGAAGAAGAGTCCCAGCACCCCATTCCCACTTTAGAGGCCTTGCCCCTAGAATGATGGGTCATACTCAGAAGGGCTGATGAAGCTATTCTGCCAGGACCTACCACCCCCAGGACTTGATTAAGCATGATGAAGTGCCTATCCAACACTTCAGAAACTCCTGCTTCTAATTTTGGTGTCAAAATTGGAGCAGAGCCATTTAAAGAATTTGACCCTGATTACTGGGGGTGAGCAATTGAAAGTCCCAACTGAAAGTCACTATACTTCATAGAGAAGGCCGGTAGGCAACGATGGGTGGAGTCAGGGCAACGGTGGGCGGAGCCAGGGCAACGGTGGGCGGCATAACCCAGCAGCAAGGAGTTCCAAGGGTTAATGTTGGATGGACATTACATTACTTAATCAAGCAATTTCAGTTAGGTTAGGCAGGTTATAATCACCTCCTCTGCCAGATTTAAAAGCAGGCAGACAACCTTAAACCTCANACCATCAAAGAACTAAATGCTACAGCCTGGAAGAGCAATCAGCATGGCTTATAACATTCACCTTTACAGGAATGCAGAATGCTGCTTTCAACCTGCCATGTTTGGCACCTGACACAAGAGAAGGGCTTCTTTTGAGATTTATTCAACATGGCACAACTCAGTGCGTATTGACAAGGAAATGGAAAGAAATCTTACAGCAAGCAGTGAATGGAAACAGCCAATTAGACATAACTGCAAAGTCTTGCACAGGCAAGACTTTGTAGTTGCCTGCAAGTAGGCAGGATTTCTCTAATGAAACAAAAGATGAAATGTGAAAGAAAGCATAAACATAATATGTTCTTCATATTCACTCATTTAAAATACATTTCAGAAATCAAATCCCTGAAAACCAAACAACCAAGGACTTTCACTTAGGTGGAGTCTAATGTTCTCCATTGGAGGTAATGGGGAAAATGCGGTGAATATGGGTCTCTGTAATTATATTTATTTATTTATTTATTTTCTGGATTTATACCCCGCCCCTCCTGAAAACAGCTTGGGGCGGCTTCCAGCAATAATAATACATATAAAATACATATAAAAACAATTTTAAAACATCAAAAACAGTTCAGAGTATTAAAACAGGGCCTGGGAAACATTAAAACAATAAATCAATAAATAGGGTAGGGGAGATAAAACCCTCTAACCCACCCTCCCTCCATCCCCAAAGGCCTGGGCGAACAGCCAAGTTTTACAACTTCACTGGAATGTCAGTAGGCTTGGGGCCAGGCAAGCTTCCTCCAGAAGGGAGTTCCAAAAGCGCAGCCCGGCCACTGAGAATGCCCTCTCCATTGTGGCCCCCCGCTTAACGCGGGGGACCTCCAAGACGGCACCCCCGGCAGACCAAAGGAGCTGCTCTGGGGCGCGGAGGACGAGGCAGTCCCTGAGGTACAAGAGGCCCAGACCGTGAAGGGCCTTATAGATCAACACCAAAACCTTGAACCTAGCTCAGCACACTATTGGCCAGCCAGTGCAGAGTCCGGAGCACCGGTGTAATGTGCTCCCGATGACCCGTCCCAGACAGGAGACAGGCCGCCGCATTCTGCACTAGCTGCTTAATATCTACTAATATCTATCTATTAGTTTAAGTTTGTTGTGGCACGGGCTTTCGCCATGGCCAAAATCCATATATATAAATTTGTATCTATTAGTATTTTATATCTGGAAATGTTTGAATGGTGGCTGAGACATTGACATAACAGATTTTAAGGCCAAATCCTTCCCCTAAAAATTCACATGGAATTCCTATTGGAGCAAAGAGATTGTAGAAATACTGAAGTGCATTATTACACAAGACCATAGTTTTGCTGTGCAAGCTATGTTTCTCCAGCAAGTTCATTAAACATTTATCCAACATTTAGGAGAGATTCTGCCCTTAAATACTCATACACAGCTTCCATTCAAGCTGTGAGTGTCTGAAAACAAAACGCAGCCCTAAATAGATGCCAAAGGAAGAAGATGCAAAACATCAGTAAATGTAAACAAGAAACAAAACTTTCAGAAGTAAAAGTACTGTGTAACCAAAATAAATATAGAGGGGCTAAGAATTGATTTATATTGCTTTGCATTCTGATGTTGAGGGAAAGTGATATTTTTTCTAAAAGCCTACAATATAAATATTATTTCTTGATGCAATTTCTATTTGTTTTCAAATAGAGTGCTAAATTATGGCCACACATCATTTGCTGCATTTCAACAATACTTTGAGATGCCACTAGAAGTAGTTAAAACTAAGATGCCAAATCTATCAACACTATAACTCAAAAAGAGGACTTTGGAATTAGTAATATCCCAAAAGAAGAATACAAAAACAACTGGAAGAAAGTAATTATAGTAGAAATAGCAAATGATAATAGTAGAAATAGCGCAACTATTATGCAACTGAGTATCCTTTATAGCCATTTTGTTGTCTTTGAGCAAAATAATCTGTTGGGTCCCACCAAACGTTTCCCCAAACTTAGTGATTCATGATTTATTACTGCTGCAATATCTATATTTTACACATTTATCAGAAGATTTATTTTAATTGTCTTAACAGTCTTAAAATTATATCTATACAATTATAAGTGGGTACTCATAACTTCTAATGCAATGTTGGCATCAGTGCTTTTGTGTGAAGAAGAGTCCCAGCACCCCATTCCCACTTTAGAGGCCTTGCCCCTAGAATGATGGGTCATACTCAGAAGGGCTGATGAAGCTATTCTGCCAGGACCTACCACCCCCAGGACTTGATTAAGCATGATGAAGTGCCTATCCAACACTTCAGAAACTCCTGCTTCTAATTTTGGTGTCAAAATTGGAGCAGAGCCATTTAAAGAATTTGACCCTGATTACTGGGGGTGAGCAATTGAAAGTCCCAACTGAAAGTCACTATACTTCATAGAGAAGGCCGGTAGGCAACGATGGGTGGAGTCAGGGCAACGGTGGGCGGAGCCAGGGCAACGGTGGGCGGCATAACCCAGCAGCAAGGAGTTCCAAGGGTTAATGTTGGATGGACATTACATTACTTAATCAAGCAATTTCAGTTAGGTTAGGCAGGTTATAATCACCTCTTCTGCCAGGTTTAAAAGCAGGCAGACAACCTTAAACCTCACTTACAAGCAGTTTTAGCAAAGA
>QEPC01004521.1:2067119-2078314 GCA_003113815.1 Sphenodon punctatus
CCGGGAGCACATTACACCGGTGCTCCGAGCTCTGCACTGGCTGCCGATAGTGTGCCGGGCCAAGTTCAAGGTATTGGTTATGATCTATAAAGCCCTACACGGTCTCGGCCCCTCATACCTTCGGGACCGCCTCGCCCTTCGCGCCCCAGAGCGGCTCCTGTGGTCTGCCGGGGGTGCCTTCCTGGAGGTCCCCCGTGTTAAGCGGGGGGCCACGATGGAGAGGGCATTCTCAGTGGTGGGACCGCGGCTATGGAACTCCCTTCCGGAGGAAGCTCGCCTGGACCCTAGCCTTTTAACATTTTGGCGAAACTGTAAGACCTGGCTGTTTGCCCAGGCCTTTGGGAGGGAGGGTGGGTAGGGAGGTATTAGTCCCCCACCTATTGGTTTTGTGGGCCTGTTAATATTTTAAATATTTATGATTGTTTTAAATCGATTTTACTGTATTTTTATTATTGTATTTTTAATTGATGGAAGCCGCCCCGAGCTGCGTGGCAGGAGGGGCGGGGTAAAAATTTATAAAATAAAATAAAAATAAAATAAAATAAAGAATTGTGATTCAGCTCAGTGGTGTCTGTGAGTATCGGAGGCCCCCACTCAGCCCCTTACTCTGACCTGACCCCCAGCCCAGACAGGAGGGCCTGACTGAGCTCCCTGTGTCCCAGCCAGGGGACACTACATGGTGTCAGGAGCGGTTCCCATCTGCCTCGCTGTCCTCCTTCCACTCCAAGCCCATCCCTCCACAGCCAGGCATGGAGCATTTCAAGCCTCCACCAGCTCTCAGCTTCACAGGGAACCTGGGGGAAAACTGGTGAAAGTGGGAGCAGCAACTCCATATATACCTTGAGGTAACAAAGGCCCAGGAAGAATCACAGAGCTACCAGATAGCGGTTGCCTTGCACTGCCTGGGGGAGAAGGCCCTGGAGGTGTACAATACCCTCCCTAATGTCTATGCCAACCCCACCTGGAGAACACTAGAAGAGTTGCTTACGGCACTCAGAGGCTACTGCGAGCCCATGAAGAACCCCGTCTACGAACGATTTAGTTTCTGGCGACTGCCCTATGACGAGGCCACTGGCATCGATGCCTTTGTCACAGCCCTGCGAGAGAAGACACAACACTGTGAGTTTGGGCCCACTGTGGACCTCATGCTGTGAGACAAGATATTCTTCAGTGTCACAGATCCAAAACTGATAGAGCGGCTCCTTGAAAAGCCTGATCTTACTCTCCAGCAAGCACTCGATGTCTGCAGGACAAAGGTGATCACGAGGGCCCAGGTCACCGCCATGGCTGCTGACGTCAGTGTCCTCACCCTCAAGCCCAAGCCGCCCCCAGCTCAAACACGCCCGGCCAACAGCCCCTCCTCCCCACCCAGCTCCTGAGAGCAGCTCAGTGCTACGTCTGCACCCTGCAGGAGATGTGGACGCCCCCACGAGCCCAGCATTCAGGGAAACCTGCCTCAGATGCCAAGGATAGAACCATTTTGCCAGGATGTGCAGAGCAAAGCTTCCCGTCGGGCGACCCCCGTGAACAATGAACACGCTATTCCTAGGCGCAGTCACCCCAAGCTGCCCTGTCTCAGGTGAGGCATGGTTTGACACAGTTTGGGTGGCGGGCGTCCCCATCTCATTCAAGTTGGACACAGGAGCAGAGGCGAACACGATTCCCCTAAAGGTGGCCAAGGCGCTACCGCGGCAGGTTACCTGGGCAAACCCCAACGTCAAGCTGATCGCTTTTGGAGGATCTACAGTTACCCCAAAGGGACTAGTCATGGCCCCCTGCAGAGCCGCCACAGGGGAGACACGCCTGTCATTCTATGTCACAGACACTCACGACCCCCCTCTGCTCAGCAAGGCTGCGTGTGTCACCCTCGACCTCATCCGGCGCGTCCACGAAGTTACCCTCTGCCACCCTTCCACGAAAGAGGAGCTCCTTTCCCTCTACTCTGACATCATGGAGGGCCTCGGTCACTTCCCAGGACTCCATCACATCCACATAGATCCCAACGTGGCCCCAGTGACCCATGGGTGTAGTAGAAAAATACCCTTCACGGTCCAGAAGGGTCTCAAGGAGACTCTCACAGACCTGGAGGCGGCTGGAGTCATTTCTAGGGTTACCAGACCCACACCATGGGTCAGCAGCCTGGTGATCATGCAGAAGAAGAATGGATCCTTGCGCCTCTGTCTCGACCCACGAGACCTAAACAAGGCTATTCGTCGCCAGCACTTCTCCATTCCCACAGTAGAGGATGTGCAGAGGAACTTCGCAGGCAAATCCCTCTTCTCCATCCTGGATGAAAAGGATGGCTAATGGCAAGTAGCCCTGGACAAATCCTCAGCAGAGCTGTGCACATTCAATACCTCATGGGGCCGCTAACACTTTAACAGGCTCCCGTTCAGGATCAAGTCAGCCAGCGAGGTGTTCCAGCAGAAGAATTACGAGTGCTTTGGCGACATCCCTGGCATTCACATCATCGCAGATGACATGCTCATCACAGCCTCTAGCAAAGAAGAGCACGACTAGATCCTACAGGTGGTCCTCCAGAGAGCTCGAGACCGCGGGGTGAAGTTCAATAAGGACAAGATCCAGTACATGGTACAGAGTGTCCGGTACATGGGGCACATCTTCTCAGGTGAGGGAGTTCGCCCTGACGGCGAAAAGGTGGACGCCATCTCCAAGATGTCCCCCACCCCCCATCCCCGAGGAAAAAAAACCACTGCAACGCATTCTGGGCACCATCCAGCACCTAGCCCAGTACATCCCCAATGAATCCAACCTGACTGCCCCCCTATGAGCCCTGCTGCGCAAGGACGCCACGTGGTTCTGGGATGCACACCATCAGTCTGCCCTCGACACCCTCAAAAAAGCCATCTCATCTGCTCCTGTTCTGAGGTACTTTGACCCTGCTGAACAGCTGATGATCCAGGCGGATGCCTCCAAGGATGGGCTTGCCTCTCACAACAAGGCCGCCCCATAGCCTACGCCTCCCGCTCCTCACATCAGCGGATCAAAATTACGTGCAGATTGAGAAGGAGCTGCTAGCCATCATCTTCGCCACCGCCAAGTTCCACCAATATGTATACATCATCACCAAACCCATAGGAAAAGCCCCAGGGACACTGCAGCGTATGCTCCTTCAGCTCCAGAAGTATGACCTGGAACTTGAATACACAAAAGGTAAAAACATGCATATCGCCAACACCCTGTCAAGAGCCCCCATCGGAGGGGACGCAGGGCATATGGAAGCGGTGCTGGAGGAGAAGGTCATCTACAGCACCAAGTGCACCATGCCCCTGAGCGAACCCTTACTCTGCCAACTTCAGGACCACACAGCCTGCGACCCAGATCTTCAGCTCCTGAAGTCCGTCCAGGAACAAGGCTGGCCTGACTGGACACGACAGTGCCCTTCACAACTCAAGCCATACTGGCCCCTCCGAAACACGCTCCAAGTGGAAGATGGACTCGTGATGGTCGGCCCAGAAATCTTCATCCCGAAAGAATCTCGCGAGGACATGCTGTGGGCCATTCACTTCCCCCATCAAGGGGTCCAGAGGTCCAAACCCAGGGCACGAGCGCTCATGTATTGGCCAAACATAACTGCAGAGATAAAGCAATGGGTTGCTGGGTGTGACTCATGCCAGGAACTGTGTCCTCCAACCAATGAGAGCCCATGATATCCCACGACATCCATTCCCTGTTGCTCACTCCCAGCTCCCAACAGCAAGAAGTCCATCCCATAAGTTACTTGGTTAATAACCATTAATGGACCTACCCTCCAAGAACTTATCCAGTCTTTTTTAAACCCAGCTATATTATTCGCCTTGACAACATCCTCTGGCAACAAATTCCATAAGTTAATTATGCACTGAGTGAAAAAGTACTTCCTTTTATTTGTTTTAAATCTGCTGGCAGCTAGTTTCATGGAGTGTCCCCTAGTTCTGGTACTATTTTAGAGGGTAAATAACCGTTCCCTATCTACTCATTCCACACCACTCAAGATTTTATAAACCTCTATTGTGTCCCCTCCCCTTATATCCTCTCAGGTTACCCTGGGGTGCTTTCCACAGGTTTGCAAGCCATGAAAACATGATGTCTGAAAGCACGCTAAGATCTCTTCTCTTTAAAATGGAACAATGCATATTCTGTGCTGACCTGCTCCAAGGAAAGTCCCAGTATGCTAGGGGAAGTGTTCCAGGAGAAGGTGAATAAATCTGTAACACATATCTACCATGAAATACAAAAGTAATGTCTTATGCATTTATTTATTTTTAAATATTTGAGACTTCTGCTCTGTGTTAATTTTTCCCATCCCAAAAGAAAGTATGTGCCCTATAGGGCAGATACGACAGACATGAGAGACGCCCCTCCAGATACAGTTGTCCTTGTTTGAGGTGCTCCACTTCTCGAAGATCATGAAGGTCAATTCCCTGACTTATCTGACATTTCATTAGGCCAATCCCAGTCTCTCCCACCTCCCAACATACTCCACTTCTCCAAGATAATACATACATTCTCATAGACAAGATGTATCTAAAAAGAAATCTGTATATTCATTATGTATAAATATTGAATATTTCAGAAGAGAAGAGGACAGCAGTGTCCTATGCCATTTAACAGTATTTTGTGCTCAGAGATAAGAATTTCCCCCAGAAATCATTCTTGGCTCCTTCATAGATTTCAACAGCCAAAACAGATTAAATTAGTTCTGCTCTGCCAACATCAGTAATTGTCACTACAGTCAATAAAAATAGCTGTAAGGATTCTAAATGAACAGAATAGGGACCACTGATGAAGACTTAATTCAGCATCTACTGTTGTTTCCTGACCATACAAGACAGAAAATGACAAAGAAACGTTTCAACAACTGAGTTTTGAGCATTTCTCTTTATCAGCTGTTCAGGGTATCATCAATTTGGGGGAAGGGGAATTAAGAGAAAAAAATGTCTTTGATGAGGATGGTGAGAGGAAAAGATAGCTTAACTCCTGTACAGGAATTAGGTCTGCAAGGGAAAATACCCATATAAGCCTAATTAGCACAATACCACAGAGTCCACTGTGCCTGTAATGCTCCAAGTTCATGTGTGCCTCTTCTTAAAATGCTCTGCTATTCAGTGCCTTGCTCCACAATGATCACCAAGAAGAGGAAAACTGACATATCAGTTTCATTCCCCTATGCTAAATGCACATGGAACAGAGGGAAAGTGGGAAAGTGTAAAGCAAGATGATGGGAGGGGAAGCAGAGGATAGAGAAAGCTAACACCACCACAGCCTTTCTAATCCAAAAGAAAAAGCTCGCTGTACTAGCAGTACTGATGCCCAAGAGCAGAGAAAGCTTCTGCAAGCCTGTCCACCTTCCCTTCAGCCTAAAGTGTAACAACAAAAGGAAACCAACCATTAACTCACTGTTGACAGCTTGAGAGCCATATTTAACAATGGAATATCTGCACAGTAGATTCCCCTGTCTTCAGCTTCCATTTACAGAATCTTTCCTTCAAGAGTACTGTGCAAACAGCCCAGTAGAAAGGAGAGAAGAAACAAAAATGGACAGGAAAGGAGCAGGAAGGAAATGGAAAAAAATAACAGAAAGGGGGTGGATGGAGAGGTAAGAGAAGGGGCGAAGAAAAGGATGCAAGGCAGCGAAAAGTCAGAACAATATGAAAAAAACAAGCATTGAGGGTCAGCTACAGAAATAGGAGAGGTGTGAATCTCCGAGTCAAAATTGTAGGAAACAAAATACAAAAGAGTGCTACATTTAGCATTAAAATACTTCCAAGGTATGAAGGGGCACTTTAAGACAACATATCGATTGCAGTCCTCTGATCTTGTATATTTACAGCTGTGATGTGGAGAATGCTTTTTTAAAAGGCATATCTGTCAACCACATTGATTTTCTGCTAGAATATATTTTCATTGATTCCAACACAGAGTTTCTAATCACTCATGTTTTAATTCAGATGATGAAGCATTAGCACTTGTCTAATTGTTGCTTACTGGGGGAAAGCCACTCCAAACCACCTGAATTAGATCTTCAATAACACAGGGACCTAGAATTCTGTTACAATGAAATAAAGACAGATATTAAAAATAAAAAGGTTACAGTCACAAGTGAACCATACCTATGTCTACTGGTAAAGTATCCACTTAGGGACACAATCATATCATATTTATACTATTGGGGGGGGGCTGCTCCATGGGGGCTCTGGATTCTGGCTCAAATGGTATTCTGATCCAAAATTATTATTTTATTATTATTACTATTATTATTATTTAATAATAATAATAAAAATAATAATGTATTCATTACTATTATTAGTTATTATTAATTATTAGTTCTTACATTTTTTTTTTTCAATCCCCTTCTTGTTGCTTCAATAATACGTTATGACATGACATTGAGAGCCAGTGTGGTGTAATGGCTAAGTGCACGGTACATGGGAGGTGGTATGGGGACCCCGGTTCTACTCTTGCCTTAGCCAGAAACTCACTGAGTGACCTTGGGCTAGTCACATTATTCTCTCAGTCAAACCTACCTCACAGGGTTGTTGTTGTGAGGATCAAAAAGTTGTGTTAGTTATATGTAAAGCACAAGTGCCATGGTAGGGGGCACTATGTAAAAATAAAGATTATTACATGTAATACATTTTCTATCCCCCCTAAAGAGTGCTAGCTGGGAAAGACCTAATCATTATGAATGAAGGGCAGTACTTATGGAGTGTTTGACTGGCTAGAAGCACATTAATGGAGTTCCATGCTTGGAATGGGCCATGGCTCAGGTGGTAGAGCACATGCTTTGCATGTTATAAGGTCACATGATCAATCACCAGCATCTCTGATTCAGGATCTCTGGTAGCACACCTGGGTGAGGCCTCTGCTGTGGATCCTGGAAGGTCTCAGGTAGCATGCCTGGGTGAGGCCTCTGCTGGGGATCCTGGAGGGTCTCAGGTAGCACACCTGGGTGAGGCCTCTGCCGGAAACCCTGGAGAGCTGGATTTGAAACAATGCTGCTATGTCAGGTTGTGACAATACTGAACTAAGATGGACCACTGGTCTAACACAATTAGGCTGCTCCTTATATCCTTATGTATTCTCAGTTGCGCAGGTCAAGATGAGGTTGGTTGTTACCATGGAGCAAGGAGCTCCGTTGAGCCCAGACCCTGGTCACCTGCAAAGGGATGGAAGGGTGTTTTCAGAGCAGGAGGGGTGGAGTGCTGGCCTGTCAACTTAAAACCTCCTTCCTGGTTGGGTTGCTGCCACTCTGGGCCAGTCCCACAGTTTTTGTGGAGGGAGGCCAAAGCTGTTCTGTAGCCATGGGAGAGCTGCCTATTAGAGAGACTGCCCTGAGAGGGGGGCATAATTGGGACATGGGCCTGGGTCCACCTATGCCACTGCCAGTCTCAGCATCTTCAGCACCGTGCCAGACTGAGTAGATCTGCTCCATTTTACGAGATCTCACAATGATAAAAGTCCCTGATAAAAGTGTCAGTCTGGCTTTCAATTGGGCAAAAGCCTAGCTTTCTGCACTAGAAACCTTGAGAGAAAAACCACTACTACCTTGCTCAGGCCAGAAATGTAAACCCAAACCCAGCCTAAGCCCTCTGTATTAGACCCAACCCAAACCCAAGCCCAATGCATCAAAGTGTGCTCAATCAAAATGCATCAAAGTGTCCTCCTCAATACCACCTCAATACCATCACTCAATACTCAATACCACCACGTGTGCCGAAATGGGCAAGGCTATGTCAGAAAAGGGGGCGGGGGGGGTAATGTGTTTCCATCATGGAACTGTAGCATCACAGCTGGGATGCCCCGCCTGGCCCACGTGGACCAGCCAGGTCCCATAAGCCTTGGGTTGGGTCACAGACCTCTAGAACCCAGCCAGTGGACTAATTAAGAAAAGAACTGTAGAGTATATACAATGTTCTCCTGACTGCTTTGCCCAAGGGCTAACATATTTGTTGGATTTAGCATATGCTTTTAAATAAGATTTATTGACCTTCAGTCCAGCTTATCTGTCCAGCACTTTACACACTGGGAGACACAGCCTGTCAAAACATCACTTTTAAATGTCCATGAGGTTCATTAACACAACTCAAGATAGTAAAAGATTAGACACAAAACTCAACTGCTTAGTTGTTTTTTAATTGTTTTTCTCTCCATATTTTCAATAGTATATTTTTAAAGATCATCAAAGGAGTAACACATACCTTTTGAAATCTATGTTTAAATGCTCTACATCAAGAATTGAACCTTTGCCAAGTCTTGCTCCAAGCAAGCACACAAGATTTTTAGGGCACAGCACATCTTCCAAGATTGAAGACTTCTATTTATAAACGCCTACTATTGTCTTCTTCTTCTTCTTTTCTATAATAGGGGTTCATAACCTTACAACATTTTAGAGACCGTCTACTCCTTGGAAAAGGGACTGAGAACGCATCTGGCAGGCAGTTTGGTCACAACCACAATAACAATAAATAATTCAAAAATAAAAGTTAAAGACAGAATCTTTAAACCCAATTGGAATTTGCAGGTCTGAAGGGCAGATTCCCTGAGTAGACTTTCAGCAGAGTTGAAGTTAAGATCAATTGGATACTTAATACAGCACGTATCCAATGCCACATTTCCTACACTTCATGACATTCTTTGGGGGTTAGCCAGCTATTACATAGCACATTGATCCCTGTCCCTGCTCTCACACCAGCTGTCAATCCGCCTTGCTGTAACTAAGTACAGCTGACATGTGTCTAATAGCAGTCAGAGAGGAAGGAAGCATTAGGAATTGCTTCTCTATTGATTACTTAGGCCCACTCCAGCATTCCCTACCTGAAACTTTCCACATCAGTGTGATATCTCCATACTTTACTGTCTCCAGTAAGTTTCCACTGAGTCCTTACCACTACCTGTGCACAATTACAATAAAAGCGAGTCGCAGATTTTAATGTCATTATTTCCATTTCAAACATATTTCCAAATTCAGAAGACCACTATACTTGAATAGCATCTTCAGCTTCCTCTGCCCATTTGTTCATAAGCCACATGCCCCAGGATGAAATGGCTGTAAACCATAATTTCTTGTATGTCAAAAATGTATCACAAGGTGTTCAAATCAATGCATGAATTACACAATCAATAATTTATTGTTGAAGCCAATGGTCATAACAAAAATACATAAAAAACACGAACAATATAAATATAAAAAGTATAAAATAACAATAAAAATATCAAAAGCAGGAAACAAAGACCTCTCCTGGGTAGCCCTAAATCAAAAAGTATAATGTATAAATTAGTCCGAGGACAGTTGCGTGAATCCACCTAAATCCAAATCTAAAAATAAATACAGAATAAATAAAGGGTAAAATCAGACTATTCAACATGGAAATAGAATATTTTAATTAACTCCAAACAGTTCCAAGACCCTGACACCAGGGGCAAAATGTAATTACAATAGATCCTCCGAACAGGTGCTTACCCGAACTTATAAAGGTCAGTTACACTTAGTACAATAGGGTAAACCTTAAGTCCCAATGGGCTAAGCAACACACAAAGAAGGAAGTTACACTATCAATCCATCCCTGGCATAGACTCTAAATAAGCCCCTAGATCTGAAGGGCCTTAACAAAAAAGGGGCCAACCAAGGCCCTAACTATATATCAAAATAGTGCAAAGCCCAAATAGTCGGATTCCAATTACTTAGCACGTTTAAATAACGCTAGTTGCCAAATTAGCCTTCCTATTTAGTTCTAACCTTAAAGCGTAAAGAGCAATCTCCTTCATGATCCGTTTATCAGGGTTGGCCAGTAAAAAAGGAATTAAAGAGAGCAAGTCCCAGTGTTCTTTTCCGATGAGACGAATACCAATTGTCTCCTCCCTTAACCGAGCGGACAGAGGGCAATGCAAAAGATAATGGGAAAGATTTTCACCTCCGTCTGGCCACAAAGGCAGAATTGGAGGTCAGCTGGGATGCCCCGGTAGCAGCCTTCTAAGACTTAGGTTCATATTAAACCTAAGGAGAGTCAGAGCTCTCCTGGTTGAAAAATTAGTTAGATCCAGCAGATAAGGTTCATTTTAAGAAAGGGATACCATGGGGCTATAACGTTGGGACCCTACAGCTTCTGTATCTGTCTGCAATGCAACATTTGCAAGCCTATCTCTAATCAGTGACTTAGCTTGGTTCCTTAAATATTGATAGAGACTTATAGTGGAATAGCCAGTCTGAGCCAGGCACCTATCCACCATTCGGAACCACTTGTACTGAGCTAACACATTCATCTGCTCCTGGAGACAAAGTCCCGGTAGCCATCCCCTTTCCATATGTACCAGCCTAAGCCAATACCCCAACAACTGAGATCTAATTTTTCCTGTAATAGGAGGAACACCCATCTCAGCCCTCATAAAGGCGACAGGAGTACCTCAAGGGACGCCCAATATGGTTCTGAGCAGCTTATTTTGTAACGTCTCCAAGCAGTTGCAGTTTTCAATTCCCCATATCTCAGCTCCACATAGGAGCTGAGGTAATAATTTTTCCCTAAGTAACTTAAGTATGGGGGCAATCTGCTTCCGAATGCATGAATTAAGTATATTTAAAAGCCATCTGCCATTTCATTTTCAGCAGCTGAAAATGGGTGGACCAAGTTCTCAAATAAAACAATATCTAATAATTTAAGTTGTTTTAAAGGGTAACGAGCAGCTCTATGACCACCTCTGTTGACGGGAAGGGGCGGGATATAAATGTTAATATAAATAAATAAATATCACAGTAACCATTACAAGGACAAGTGTTGCTGCTACCCAATTCAAAAGACTCCTCTGGCTGGTTGCTGTAACTTAAAAGGGAGAGCAAGCCCTGAATCCTGCTCCTAGAGAACACACTTTCCCTATTAAGGGAGCAAAAGAAACCTTTGTCAGCACTGTCAGGGCTGAGTCTTGGGTATCTTATGCTCAGTCATACTTTAAAGCTTGACAGGCACTGGGTTAGGCAATGCCTATCAAATGACTGGGTTGGAAGTAGAACCATAAAAATGTGATGTTATCAGCATACTGCCATGGCCACAATTCATATTTCCTCAGTAACCCTCCTGAGAGCTTATTAGCAAGCATTTATATAGCACAAGCAATGTATCTGACACTTTACAAAGTCATTGAATAGACATGGTCCCTGCCCTAGGGCTTACAGTCTGAGAGATTGGGGGGGGGGGGGGGGG
>QEPC01004521.1:2086600-2099843 GCA_003113815.1 Sphenodon punctatus
GGGGGGGGGGGGGGGGGGGGAGGCAATAGGTGCTGAAGAGCATGTGGTTTGGACCGAGGCATCTCCAAAGGATGCTGTTAATTCAGAGAAGTGAGAGTACCCTAATACAGAGGATAGGAGAGAAGCTGAGGAGCACAGGTTGGAAATCAGTGCAGAACAGAGAAGTATAGATCATTCCAAAATACTTGAAACGGTTACTACATTGCCTAAGGACCGTCTTTCTCCTTATGTCCTTTTGCAGCCCTTAAGATCTGCTGAGGGTGCCCTCTGGTAGGTTCCATCAGTGGCCCAGTTTCATAAGACTCGGGCTCGCAGAGAGGCATTCTTGGTGGCTGCCCCACAGCTTTGGAACTCCCTTCCCTTGGAGGCTCTCCTGAGATCTAGTTTGAATGTCTTTGGGAGGCATGTAAGACCTTGTTACGTGGCCAGGCATCAATGGGCAGGGAAAGATTGAAGAGAGGGCGATGGGGGTGTTTTTAGTTTTGTGGGTTTTAATTACCTATTTTATATTTGTATTTTATGGGTGCAATCCTAGTGGCAGTGTACACCTCCCACTGACACAATGCCCGGCCAGGACATGTGTGCATGCACCTCATGCATGCAGCAAGCTGCTCAGCGCAACAGCGTGCCCCTTCAGATGTGACACACACACACCAGAGCACACACACACACCCTCAGCCCAGGGGATGGAGCAGCCATGGCTACTGCTCCATCCCCCCGGCTGTGGGGTGTGGGGGCTCTGGGGGCTCATATCAGCAGGGGTGTGCCAGTGTGCCAAGCGGCTTGCTGCACGTGCGCACATGCATGCTGGTGTAGATACGCTGCGCCACACATAGGCGCAGTTTAATAGGGCCTCTAGGATTGCACCCCAAATGTTTATTGTAAGGTGTCCTAGGCCTCAGATATAGGGCCTCAGATATAGGGCAGGATATAAATCAATCTAAATAAATAAAATAAAATAAGTAATGAGCAGATTAAGAATAAAAATAAAAAGAATATATTTAAGTGTCTATATGAAAATAATAGAAGTCTAAAAAGTAAGATGGGAGAATAAGAGTGTATGGCACTAAATGAAGATCTAGACATAATAGGCATCTCAGAGACTTTTTGGAATGAGAATAACCAATGGGACACTGTAATACTGGGTTATAAAATATATCAAAATGACAGTAGATCAGAGCTGGTGATGGGGTGGCTCTTTATGTTAAAGACAGCACTTAGTCAAGTAGGAGTAAAATTTTACAAGAAGGGAACTGTACTCTGGAATCTCTATGAATAGATATTCCATGCTTAATGGGGAAGCGTACAGAAGTGGGGATATTCTATCGTCCCCCTGACCAGGATTGTGAGATTGACTATGAAATGTTAGCGGAGATTAGGCAAGTTACTAAAGTCTGTAACATAATTTAATCCAATTGGCTTCCAGAACTCTCTCAGGAATTTACCCACTGACCTTGACAGCTACTCTGTTGATGACCTGGTCACCTTGTGGAATGACACCTTGATCATGGCCATCGACACAGTTGTGCCCAGGCATCTGCTCCCACCACTGCCCCTGCCCACCTGCTCCCACCAGGTTCTCCTGGTATATGGGGGACCTGAGGCAGCTGAAGGAGGAGGACAGGTGGTTAGAGCTCAGGTGGCACTCAACCCGTGCTGAAGCCGACTGATTGCAGCATAGGTCATTTTCGAAGGACTATGCCATGGCTGTGATGGTGACAAAGAAAGCTTTCTTCTCCACTATCATAACATTTGCAAAGTCTCGTCCTGTGGAGCTGTTATGAGGGGTGAATGGCCTGATCAACCCAGTCTCTCCTGTGAACTAGAGTCATCTATTGCCCATTGTGACATTTTTACTTTGCAGAAAAAAATTGTTCATATTCACAATGACTTGGGTGCTGCTATTTTACCTGCAGAGCCAGAGTTTAGGGTTGTGGAAGCTCAGCCTTGTCCTGTTTGTTTGGATCAGTTTCAATTCATGTCACTCTAATGCGGAGGATGTGTTTGGAGAGATGCAGGCAACAAGTCTGGGATTAGATCCCTGCTGTCCTGGCTGGTGAAAGCCACCTGGGAAACAATGGGGCTGTTGCTGGCTGGGGTTGTCAACACCTCCCTTTGGGAGAGTAGGTTATTAGACATCCATTAACTGCAGTTATCTGGGCTCTGCTCAAGAAACCATCTTCAGATGATAACTCTTTTTAGGGAATGTTATTGAATGGGTGGTTACCAAGCAGCTTCAGGCTCATCTTGATACTATCGGATTCCGGACCCATTCCAGTCAGGTTTTTGTCTGAGGTATAGCACGGAGACTGCGCTTGTGGCCTTGGTCAATAATTGATGCCTGGAGATTGACAAAGGGAATTTTTGCCCTGTTGATCTCATTAGATCTTTCAGCAGCCTTTGAAACAGTTGATAACGAGGTGCAGTTGACATGACTGCAGGACTTCCCAAGGGTGCGCAGGACTGTTCGAGTGGCTCCATTCGTTCCTGTCGGGAAGATCCCAATGAGTGGTGATGGGAGATTACTCATCATTCCCTCAGCACTGCCCTGTGGTGTCCCGCAGGGTTCCATCTTATCACCCTTCTTGTTCAATGTGCATCTGAGGCAACTGGGCGAGATCATTCAGAGGTTTGGAGCAGGTGCCATCAGTATGCTGATGACACCCAGCTGTACCTCTCTTTTTCATTCAACCTGCAGTCTGCAGTCTCAGTGCTTACCCAATGCCTGGCTGCTGTTGGGGACTAGATGGCGGTGAGCCAATTGAAGCTGAATCGACACAAGACTGTAGTCATGATGTTTGGCTAACTGTGATATTGAGGGGGTCTGGCCCCCTCAGAGAGCTTCTGGACTCCTTGTTACACCTGGATTGTCAGGCTGAAGCACTGGCCAGGAGTGCTTTTCGCCAGCTCTATCCGATTCAGATCTGGCCACCATCGTCTTGCTTTCATTACCTCACGGCTAGATTACTGCAATGCGCTCTATGGCTCCCTTCCCCCAAAGTCCGTCAGAGCCGAAGTCTAAGCATATTCTAGAGGGCATGTAAAACTTCTTTAGCAAAGCATTTGGCAGGTGGGGACAGAGGTTGGGGTGGGTGGGTTTATGGGGAACGGATGGGGAATTTTTAAGGGATTTTACTGTATTTTTATTGTATTGTGTGTGTGTTTATTATTGTAAGCCACCCTGAGCCTTCAGGAAAGGGCAGGACATACATTTTTATAAATAAATAAATGTCAGGTGTATGTAAATTTAAAACAGGCCACTACCTAAAAAGTTTTTGAAATAAATAAATATAACAATCTTTTAAAATGAAAGAAATTAGACACATACAATAATTGCCTCACATGATCCAGGTTTCAACCCTTGTCCTTTCAATCTCCATTTCAAAGCTCTACTAATGGGTTTCCCAAACTGTTTTGCTCCATGCTCCCCTTCAAAGAGAACTCTGCCATTCGCACATCTATCCCTCTCACAGAACCTTTTCCACACACTGAGCATTGTAGGATTCCTCTCCTGTGTAGATTCTCCATTAGTCGACTGCCTAACATGAGACTTGAAATCCCAACCTTCCAATTTACCTTTCAGAGCTCTACTAGCAGGAGGAACAGTTGGCTACTCTTTTAAATTCAGCTACTATGCATATTGTCTAGTGACTAATCATCTCTTTGTTAGGATGCTGCAGTAGCATTAACAATGTGGTTGGATAGCTAAACTTTGGAGCAAACATACTAAGAGGCCTAGGCTCTATCCATTAATGAGTCTTTGTGTTGCCTCTCTGGAAGCTATTTGGAAAATGAGGGAGCAGGTTCTAGTTCTTCACCTAGGAGAGCAGGGTGTTTGTTGAAAGTGCCACCAGCTTACTCTGGCCAAGGCCCATGGCTTGCATCAAAGGACTTCCCAGTGCTAGGAAAGCCACACTCCCTCCTCCTCAGCATTGCTCCATGCCCCCAGCTTCCTAGTTAGCTGCCTGCCATATAAAAGACAGACCTGCAGCCACAGGAAGCTGAGTGGATCAGGTTTCCTCTTTTCTCTTCTTGTTGCCTGGGACCTTTTGTGCTGGCTCTGCCCCTGCCCCCTGGTTCTGTTCTGCTCCTATTTAGACTGGCTCTGCCCTTTTTCTCGTTTCGGACAAGATTGCTCTGTTTCTGTTTTGTTTTGGGCTTTGCCTGTGACAGCCTGACTCTGGGTGAAAATTGATATGCACCTTAACTCTGCTTTAACACCGCTTTGACATTTCTTATGCATGTTGCAGAGCTGCATGGGCCACCAATACAGCCCTGCAACATGCATAAAAAATGTTAAAGTAGTGGAGTTAAGGTGCATGCCTGTTTTCACCCTCTGTTAGAACTGACCCTTCTTCCCCTTGCCCTGAAACCAGTCCTTCCATCCTCAGTGTTGTCTTTATGCCACATGCCTGTCATACTTCCACTGGTCTGTGTGTCAGTCCCCAGTTCCCTAGATGATCTGGATGCAATCTTGCATCAACCCTCCTGGTCCTTGACCCTGATCCTGAACTGACCCTCCTGGACCTGGACCCAACCCTGCATCGACCTCCTGAACCCACACCTGATTCTGCAGCAACCTTCCTGAACCCATCCCCCAGCAGCCTGACATGCACCTGCTTGAAGAACAATCCCCCAAGGCAGCAAGAGATCTGTGCTGGAGAGTTGGACAGTCTCTCTCTCTCTCTCCCCCATTTCCCTCTTCCCCACCCCCACCTTCCCAACCACGCAGGATTTTGCACTCAACGTGCAGGGCCACAGGACAACTGTTAAAATCTGTGATGCTACACAATGCAGGACACTTGAGAAGTATTGATATTATTCAGTATTACCCTAGAATTTCTCAGAGAGCAACACACACACCCTGTCCTTTCCAATACCCACATACACATCTTTTGTGTAAGCAACACTACATACTCATAGTAACCACCCACCCTAAAAATGTGTTACTATTTCCTTCTACACTTCTCAGTGCTTATGTAATATGGGCCAGCTGGCCATTATGTAGAATAATAAAACCATTCTGTAAGAATAAAATCCTAAATTACAACAACATTTCTCATAAACTGCAACAATTTAATTGGGTTTTTTTACAAACCAAAAAAGATCCTGGTACTGTGGAGAAAACTATAATTAGCAGGCTCCAATAAAAGCTCAAAGATGGAACAAACAATCCCCAAACACCCACAAGTCTACTTGTTCACAAATTACTGACCCTACAAATGAGATTACAGGACCACTAATTTCCTGTGACTGTGGGAAGCCTGATCCTGGAGACTGAAGCAAATGCAAGCAGAATCTCTGCCAGGATTAATTTAAGTCTCATAAGATTTGATCTCATCAAGAAAGCAAGAATCTAAAAATGAAAAAGAACTAGACTCACTTAAATGCACCAAAACAATACAACCATAATAAGATAACCATAAAAATGTAACCACAGTGTAATCTTTACAAAGAAAATAAACACAGATGTCATTATACAGATCACTATCATGTTTAATTACCAAATGCTTTGTCTTTGAAAACATACCGTTGGAGCACACAAATGTTGTCACCAGCTGCTCAGGTATAAATGTAGCAAATAAAAATGAATAAATGCCACTTCAGCTGCAGCCAGAACATCTAAAATCCATCCATCATGTAAATAGCTGTTGCTCTCTAGCATGCTTATTACTTATGTTACAGATTACAGCAGTGCTTTCCAAAGGAAAGGCATGCTTGCACCATGTTCACGATTCCTACTGTACAGTGTACTCCCCTGGCTATCTAGCATTGGCACAAGTCCATTCACTTCAAAGGATTGTACCCAGAGCAGGGCACTGACCTAGATGACAGCCACTCCCCACTGCCACTCTTGTGGAGCCAGAGGCCACCAGGAACCTCAGTTCCACCCAGCTGCTACTCTAGTAGGACTGGACTGACTCAGCATCAGCAGTAAAGCCAGTCTATTGGGGACATCCTAGGCTCTGCTCTAAAATTCAAGGCCTCAGCCCCCTCTGCTGCTGCCCATCAATGCTACGGTTCGAGTCAATAGTAACGGTTAGCATGGGTGCTAAAGAACCAGAGGACAATACCGCTAATCTTATTTGATAAGTGGAAAGCTCGTCTGAGCTAATTAAGCATTGTAGTGTTAATGCGGGTAAATTACCCTAGAATTTCTCAGAGAGCAACACACACACCCTGTCCTTTCCAATACCCACATACACATCTTTTGTGTAAGCAACACTACATACTCATAGTAACCACCCACCCTAAAAATGTGTTACTATTTCCTTCTAGTAATTTTTAATCAGTTGTTTAAAAATTACCACAAACTATTTTATCAACTATCCAACATCGCCACAGGCCCTGGACCACTCCTGTGTTTGAAGACATCAGAAGATTCTATCCATCTTGACACTGTCCCCCCAAAAGTCCTTAGTCCTGGTAGATCTGTAATGCATTTCTTTCCTCTCATTTGAATCTTGATTCTCTCTAGTGCTCACCTTTGTCACTATAGGACAGATTGCTTCCCTCCCCTATTCTTTTCTTCCCAGTTAGGCCACCTCACTTATACTTCTGTATCCATCAAATTACCTGCCATGCCTTCTATCTTGGATTACAATTCTATGTTCTGTTCTCTAAAACTCCTTCTGTGTTCTTGTCATCAGTTTCTGTTATCTTTAGTCCGCTCTCCAACTTTGAGAGTTTATCCTCCCCTTGTAAGGCATGCGTGCTCTCTCTCTCGCTCTCTCTCTCTCCAATTCTTTTCCTATATACCTATGTTATCATTCTGACCTACTTAGCATCACGAATGCTCCCTTTCCCCTTCCTTCCACATTACTCCTCTTTGCTAATGCACACTAAAACTTTTTCACCCTATTAGAAAACTCTATAGATTAGAATGGGTGAAAACCGACATGACGCTAACCACCCTTGGTGGTTATTTATGCATGTTGCAGGGCTGTATTGGTGCCCTATGCAGCCCTGCGACATGCATAAATAACCACCAAGGGTGGTTAAAGGGTGGTTAGCGTCATGTCTGTTTTCACCCAATCAAAGCTTTCATAATCACTCCTGTACTTTTACCCCATCTCTGCAGTTCTCAGCATCTACCTCATTGATTTAGACTCCTTTGTCCTTGGACTGGACTGCCCACCTCCTGAACACCTATTTTGAGTAGTGCTGAAACAAAATGTAGATTCTGTATTCACAAATATTTTTCACTTTTTTCTGTAGGACTCCAAATATCCAAGTGAACATTCACATCAAAACAGATATTTGCATATGCTTACAGATGTTATGTTTTTCAACACAGTAGTATGGAAGCAATTCAACATCAGCAGTAATTGTCTATCCACATTTCTGAATTGGCCTTCATAAACACACTTTGGGTACAGCCACACAAGATATTACTGCGATTTGGGCAGTTTTACCCTAATTTGGGCGGTGTTTTTGCAAGACGCAGCGGGTTATGTGCCCAGCGGCTGCCAAATGTTCACCCTGTCCCAGGGTGGGCAGCTGGCTGCTATGTCCTGCATCCTCCGAAAAAGGCCGAGGACACAGGGCATAGCAGCCTTACCCAAAGTGGAGTAAGGCTGCCCAAATTGCAGTAGCGCAAAACCACTCATAGGTCCGGTCCTCATCTACCCTGCAATGATATCCACCAGAGGGGCTTTGAGCAGTGGATGGAGGTGGAATAGTGGGTGTGCTGGGGGTGAGTGGGTGGAGTGGGGCACCCACAGGTCTCAGCGCACTCCAGGGCATGGTGGGACAGCCAACAGAAGTCCACCCACCCAGTTTCCCTGCAGGGGGTGGACTGTCTGCCCTGCTCTCCACTCTGGCCCCAAAGTGTGCCAGCTGCAATTGCCTGGTTTGAGGCACATGGAAATCAGTCCTCATCTGAGGCTTGATAGGTTGGGGCTCTTCAGCTTGGAAAAGAGACGGCTGAGAGGAGATATGATAGAGGTCTATAAAATCATGAGTGGTGTGGAACTTGTAAACAGGGAACAGTTATTTACCCTCTCAACTAGTACTGAAACTAGGGGACACGGAAACTCACAGGTGGTAGAGTAAAAACAAACAAAAGAAAGTATTTTTTCACTCAGCATCCAATTAGGTTGTGGAATCTACTGCCAGAGGAGGTGGTCAAGGCCAGCAATATAGCTGAGTTTAAAAGAGGTTTGGACAAGTTTCTGGAAGATAGGTCCATTAGCAGCTATTAGCCAGATAGGATTGGGGAACAAAACCCTTTACTGTCAGGAGCCTGGGGATGACCCACAGGGAATGGATAGCATGGTGACCTGTTGGGTGCTTCTCCCAGGCCCCCGTGATTGGCCACGATGCTGAGCTCGATGGATCATTGGTCTGACCCAGTATGGCACTTCTTATGTTCTTATCTAGCTGTACCCCTTGACTGTGCATATCCTACCATGGTTCTGATCTTATCCAATGGCTAAATCTGTTCTGATCCTTGGATCAGATTGCTTCACCCATGCAAGTAAAGTAATCTCACTTAATGGAAGTACTCAGATACGAGGCAAGCAAGCTCCAGTCTTTTGTGTTTTAACACATTTAGTTTTGTGTATACTGTGTATTTTACTTTTGTTACATGAAATTCAAGTTTTAAAACCAAACTTTAAAAACTGGTCAAAAGCTATTGGTCACGAGTAAAAAGACTCCTAAAGAGGATATGACCATGCCTGACAGAGACAAGAAGCTCAGCAGTTTATCCTGTCCTAGTGGTAATCTATTAATAGTTTTAGCCAGAAAATGAACAGAAATGACAGTACAAAATCCTAGTCTGGTGGTAGTGAAATCAAATTTGTTCTGAAAGGTACACACAATTAAACCAGATTGTTTAGTTGTTCTTTCCTTTGTTTCCTTCACATATTTAAAGCCAGAACAAAAAATAATGATTTATTTACATGCATTTACATGGATTTGGTACTGTATGTAAACACATTTTTAAAATAATCTCTTTCAAAATTAAACTTCCAGTAGAGAGGGATGTCAGACCATGGCTGAAGCCTTTGTGTATAGCTAATTGTACTCTTTCTCCATCTAGTCAGGTAGCAAGGAAACCTTAACTAAAAGAAAACCATGTTGTTGTTTTTAAAAAGATTTTTAAAAGCTTAAAGGATTTATAAAATAAATTGCAGAACATGCTATTTAATGGGGGCTCTATGGGATTCAAGTTGACAGCGTGTCTTTAATAACTGAAACTGAATACACTGAAAAATAAAATTCTCTCTCAACACAGCTTGAATAATCACTGCAAATTTATCTGCTTATCTTTATTCAGTTACTAGCAGATTAAAATTCTAAAGGTCAAAATAATCCTAATACAAAAATACAGATGATCAGATTTTAAAATATACATATACGTTATTTTAGTGTGCTAAATTGCAAGGTTTGCTCATTATCCAACTTTCTAGAATTGCCTGATTTGTAAGATTGTGCAACTGAGAATTCAAACCTGCAAATCAGACTAAGGACTGCAGGGTGGTTGTTTTGGAAAAAGTTTGGTTGGGTCATAAAGCATATCTGTGAACTCACATTTTCCATGATAAAGGTAACACTCATTGCATTTCAAAGCAGTTTGTAATCAACATATAAGAAGGCTCAAAAATAAATGTTTTTAACATTTTACATTATTTTTGATTGCCTAGTAAAACCCCACGACCCAAACCCATGGTTTATTTTTACATGAGGGACAGGACACCAAGTTTATGACTCAGAATTCCCTCAGGGGAAGGGTAAATAGAAGGTGGAAACCCAGATCGCTACCACATTAAACTAATGGATTCTATGGTTCATTACTCATCCCCTCCCCCCCACAATATCCCTATGGGTTTGAGGGAATCTAGCACATGCCAGGGCCATCCAGATGGGACAGTCTAAGTCCTTCTATGACCCCTGGACAAGATACTCCAGGGTCCATGTTGCAAGTGATCCCCATTCCTCCCTTGAAGAAATAGAGACAAAGTAGTTCAGTGAAGTATTTTATTGGACCAACTCCAGTTGATGGAAGTATGCAAGCTTTCGGACCTCACAGGGTCCTTTGTCAGGCAGGTCAGGAGTTAGAACTACAGACTGAGCAAAGCGGTGAGTATATACAGTGATTGGAAAAAATTGAAAAGGGAGGAAAAGGGAGGGGAACAATAGTCCTTCCAGTGTTTGCATAACCCTATCCCCACACAATACCTCTTAAATGAGATTAAGGATGGGGATGGGAATGCAGCAGCACCTTTATCAAGATCTGCTACTTTTTACACCCATCTATAGATAGAGTCCATAGACATAATAGCACATAATCTTCCTAATCTTTTTATGCCACGTGATACTACTCATCAGTTTGGATAAGTACTGTCTGGTATCTGCAATGTGACAGACAACTGCACTTCCTTCCATTAGTCACTAAAGCTTGGTCAGCTGGAAATATTCTGGTTTCCTGGCAGTTTTTCCACCTTGTAACTCAGAGGTCCAAGAACAGTGAAATTGTATTTATATTGAAACAACAGATGCTCACACCTGAGGATTTTACTGCTACTGAACAACAACATGCACAGAGCCAAATAAGTTTTATTACTTTTATGTCATATACACTACCTATAAGAATTCATTCCAGGTATTATTCTTCCAGTGGAGACCCGGAGCCTAATTAAAGCATAAATCATCTCTGCAGATGCCAGCTACACCCTGAAACTTTGGAGTCTTCCGCAGCAGTGCAATGCTAGCAACAGCATTGCATTCTACCTCTCCTCATCTATGTAGTGCTGCAGTTTGTGATTCCACCCAACCCGATTACTGGTCCCAACAACCATTTATTGAAAGTAGAAAAGAACTTTACTGCTGCTGCACAGGAAATTCACTGATCTCCCAATGCAACAGCAAACGCTTCTCTGGATGATATAAAGGACAAAAGTCTTTTCTTTTTGTCAGTGATGCTTAAAGATTTGAAGTTTTATGAAGGGATCTTCAATGGTCATATCCAGCTTTTTCTGGCACACTTCAGCAGTGATACCCATGTAACCTTGAGTGTGGATGATAAAAACAGGCAGCTTCTCACTGAAGCTTACTAGCACAGGAAAGAGTTTCTACACAGCCCACTCATAACATGCACATTGCAATCTGGGTGAATTGTATCTTTTTGCACATATTGCAGTCTCGGAGAATTGTATCTTTTTGCACATAACTCAACCCCTATTTAAGTTGCATATATATCTAGCAGGAGATGTCAAAAACGGATGCTGAGATGCAAAATTAAGTTGAGAAACATGGGCCAGTGGTTGAAAGGTAGATTGGCATAAAGATGGTAGTTGAGTCAATGCAACCAGATAAGTCCATATAAGAGAACAATGTACAGGAGGCATCCTAAGATGCTCATTATTCCCCCTCCCCCATATCCATATGGGTTTGGGGGTTTGGGAATTCCAAGTGAAGAAGAACAACTGAAAGAAGGAAAAGTAGGAACAATTGAAAGCTGGATGGATAGAGAGGCATGACAACTACAAATTTAAGGGAAGGCTACAAAACTCATTAGAATTCTAACAAAAGACACCGTAATCAATTGTCAAAAGCAACGAAGAGGTGAAGGAAGATGAGAATAGAGGCCCTGTAATGATCGGGAAGAGGTCATCAATTTTGGCATGTGTGGTTTGAGCATAATGAAGCCAATCAATGGGGATTTTCAGATGGATTTAGGAGAAAGAAATTCAGGAAACATTTGCAGATAGAAAATTCAGTGAGTATGAGTAAGAAAGACATGGTTGTAGTTGGAAAGGGAGTCAAAGACTTCGCCATGTCCAATAGTCATGTCCAGCTTTCTCCGGTAGAGTTCAGCAGTGAAGTCCATTAAGAGCAGCATTGGTAAAGGAGCAGCAGACCACTGGTAAATGAAGCAGTTAGGGAGTACGATATTAAGGAGGTGAGAGTAGTTAAGAGTGCAGCACATGAAGTCAGGGGACAGACGATGATGAGGTAATTAGGGAATACGAAAGATTGAAGAGAAGTAGACCAGATGAGAAAAATCAGTGTAGCGGCGAAACTCCATGTTTTGGGTAACTGAAAGTGAACGAAACTACAGCTAAGGCTGAGGTCTGCTCAGGCAAAAAGACCAGAAACAAAACCTACACCCAGATGGCCAGCAACACACGCAATAAAAGCCCCCTTATGTCCTTGTGACTATGAAAGAAGAGAAACTGTTGAGTGAATCTGTGGGATATAGGGCTCTCTCCCAGCCATTCTGGAGTCAGGGAGGAACATATGGATACATTGTTTATATAAATGGTATCCATGACTAATTGTAACCACGGTTTGTCTGAAGATCTAAAAACTTACTGTCCTTAAAATAGGACACTTTGTAAAACTGAAAACTCACGTCAGTATCTTAAAATATGCCAATGAGTTCTCTCCTCGTTGACCAGTTTTGGAGTCTTTGTCTAAAACCCTATGTACCTGGGAGGGACACTACCCCTTCAGACTCTACCACTTCCCCGAGTCTCCCAGTGCTGGAGCTTGGTTGCTACTCGATCTGACTCTGGTAAATAAACTCTTTTACTTTAGCATGCTACCTTGTGTCTGTTCCCTGACATTTAACTCAAGTGGGGTTGACTGTTGGGTCCCTCTTGGGTCCAATCCCTAACTAGCAGTAATAGGAAAAAGAAGAGGGAGAGGAACTTACTTGGATCTTGTCAATATTTCAAATGGAAAAGTTATTAGGTCTTGCAGGTTGAGCATGAGAAGTAGAGTTATAGGAGAGAATCAAAATGTAGTGTTTTGAAGCCAGTGAGTTTTGAGAAGTAGTTCTGCTTCCCCAAGAAAATGGCAGACCTGGCGGAAGAGTCAATATTTTTGTAACAGTGAAAGCCTGTGACCACCAAACTTGCTTTCTTAGAGGTATTATACAGTGAGTGTAAGGAGTTCAGAAAGTGGAAAGTCATGGTTCACAGAGTTGGACTTAATAGTGGGAGGAGAAGAGTTGTCAAGTGAGGTACAAAGCATGGATTGGAAGAAACTACCAGAAGACAAGGGCAAGAAGGTTCAGCCTAAGAAACATTTTCTTTCCTAAAACAATTTAGCTTCAATAGGGTAGGATAGGATAGGATAGGAAAAGCATTCTGTAATTATGAAGAGTATAATTCTCGGCTCCGCTCCGCTGACACCTGTAGAGGAAAAAGAACTGCCGTGAGTGCTGGGGGGGCGGGGGGAGCGCAGAAGCCGGTTGTCGGGGCCGGTTTGTCCCCTCCCCCACCCGGAAGTG
>QEPC01004521.1:2104802-2143260 GCA_003113815.1 Sphenodon punctatus
AGACTGCTGCAACCTGACTGTAACCAAGCCAAGCACACGCACCTGAGTCTTAGCACCCGCTTGAATGTTTGTTTGTCTTCTCCCCTGTCTCTCCCACTATCCCCTCTCCCTGTCTCGCCCTACTTGTCTTTTAGATTGTAAGCCACAGGCAGGGACCACGTCTATTTCTATGTTCTGTACAGCACCAGGTCACACGACTGGCGCTATAAAAATGTTTATAATGATAATAATAATAATAATAATGTGTGTGAGAGAAGCACAAGCATACAGTAGAGTCTCACAGAATCTCAAACACAGGTCGCCTTGGCCTACATGGCAATTCAGGAGGGGGTTCCCCAACAAAGAAAGCCCATAAGTAAACTAGATATAACAACGCATGCATAACATACAGGCTTACAGAGCATGAAATGCAGGGAACTGAAGGGGATGTTATGTTAAATTGAACATTTTAAAAAATGTAGTAATATTTTCCTTTTTCTAATGGGCAAACCAGAAAGTGCTCTTCAAACGTTCTCATGTTAAGTGAGACCCCACACCAACAATTTGAACAGGGCCCCAGATCTCTGGCTCCAGCACTGTTCCCCTCCCATCTTTCACCTATTAGGATAACCTCTAGGGCAGAGCTTGCCTCTCCTTGTGTATACAGTGTCTAGCATAATGGTGTCTCTAAATATTACTGTAATACAGGTGTTTTCAAGTGGCAAGACTTGTTCATGCCTCAGGTGGGCTGTGACCACTCTCCCTTTCCCTACATTTTTACCCTTTCATTAAAAACTAAAATAATGTTTCTAAACTTATCATTAGATCACCCAGAAAACATAAGCTGAACCTCAGCCTCTGCATTTGTGTCCACTCAAACCCACCAAATCTAAAGCAGTAGTTCTCCGTGACCTACGTTTCTGTGATTGTGAAATCTGGCATTTGTCCATAGTGCCACAAAACCGGGTTTCCACCTACTCTCAGAGGGGTTATTGGCCACAACCACATCTTGCTAAGTCAGAGGGGGTGTCCTAGGACAGGCCTGGCATGAAATGGGGGGAGAGGGATGGTCCCAGAGTAGTGCCAGTATGGACTGGCCAGTGCCAGTCCATGTTGTAATGCAAATTACAACAGAAAAGAAGGACTATCAAATTTTAAGTATTGACTAGAAAGTAACTATGCAGCTCATAAAATCACAGCTTTCACTGTAATACCAATGGAAATGGACTGTTCTCCTTTTTGCTTACTGTTAGCAATGTATACCAAATCAAAGCTACTACTGCTTAAGTTAGGGGAAACAAATAATGGGTACTCTGTTTCATTCTTCTGACACTTTCCTATTTTTCTTTGTTTTGCTGGGCAATTATAGGTCTCAGATTCTTGGGGGGCGGGGGGGCAGGACCTAAAAACAATGTTATTTTGTCATTGGATTTAAGAACCCCCAAGGACAGCAGCAGCAGGCCAGTCATTTATTTCTATAACAGCTAGTTGTAAGGACTATACCACTCCATTTCTTTTCACATCACAAATTACACTATTCATTGGGAACAAAGCACAAACAATACCATGGCATAAAATGTCCAACAAGCTAAAGAAAGCTAAATTCTTAGAGCAGAGGAGATATAGATATATAGCAGGAATTAACTGCATTCCCAAGGGATCCATGAATCCAGGCAACACTAGCTCAGAATAGATGGAAATGCTGAAATGCGTTCCAGTTTGCTGCTTAAGAACTTCCTCACATAATATTAGCAGTAACTATTCAGCTCCGTACACCACTCACCCGTCTTCACATACATGATCCTCTCTCATCAGCACGACGGCATTCGGATGCAAATCAGCGTTCTAGCCAGCACAGGCTTTCATCTCAGATAATCAATTTACTAGGGCCTTCAGTAGAGAGGGAAAGCTGTAGGACTCTGCCACAAGCAGAGAGACACTCCAAGAGAATTAATCGATTCATCTCCATAAATCTGTGACAGCATAGTGGCATTAGACTCGAAAACTAACTAAGGCCGCTTTTACACCTGCGGGAGGGAATGCACATTGCACAGCCAGGATATACGCTGGGTTCGGCCGGTCTGAAAGCCCCCCTGCGAACACCCGCAGAGATACAGAGCAGGATTTCCTGCTCTGTATCTCTGCGGGTGTTTGTCTGCAAAGTCGCGCGGGGAGGTTTTCAGACCGGTGGCACCCCAAGCATACCCTGGCTTGCGCATTCCCTCCTGCAGCCAGAATATGCGCGGGGGTGTGTGTGTGTGTGTCTGAAAGTGGCTTAAGACAGAGCCCCCCAACAAGCAACAGCCTCCTCCAGAGCATCACTCCTGAGTACAAATCTGTAAACCAGTAAGAAGTGAAGAATTAAAATATCACCCTTTGAACAAAGATCATTTTGTGTTCAGTGTGGTCTACTGTGATGTGAGCTGGTGGCTTCACTGCAGCCTAGTAGAAATGAGCCCACATCACAGAAACCATCATCAGACTTAGGAGCATCGGAGAGAAAGTTTTAAGACCACGCTATCTTCTCCAGGTACAAAAGATGGTCCCTCCAGAGCAGACTACGTATGTCTACGTGGAAGCATTGGGGATACTGGTACTGCCACTGCTCAAGAATGACCTGTTCTATGGAGAGGAGAGAGAACATTCAGTCCACTGTTGCCAACCAGGTACACTCCCACTAAGGTATGTGGCACACACAAAAAGAGGGTATTTTTAAATGATCAAAGCTTCGGGGTGGGGGTCTGTATTTTGCTGAGTGGCATAGCTGCAAAGCAACCACACACGTGGAGTGAGTGGAGAGGAGGGATTCTATTGGGCAGCTCCCTGGGTGGCCATCGTGCCCACTCAGGCAGACTACAAATTACCTTTCTGTGAAAGGTTAAGAGATATTGTTAATATCCAGACATCCTGTGACACATTTTACAGTCTTATACTAATATTACTGAATTATTTAGAACTCATCTGGAGAAACAGCCAGAAAGGAACCCTAAGTGTTATTTGTCATTAAACCAACCTTGGTATGATCACGAATGCAGACAAGCTAAAAATGCTGTTTTCCAAATGTACTATTCATACATACAGGAAAGGTAGGGTACAAATACTGCCTCTTGATCTGTCTATTATAAAGAAGAAATATAAAAAGTTAATTAGAACAACAACAAAAAACAGAGTATAAGACCCTCCAATGGAATAAGCTGTTTGCTTCTGTCCAATCAGGCAATTCGGCCAATTTCTGGCATATAATTAATGGTGCCATTAAAAAAGAAAGAAACGGCTGGTTAACATCAATTCCTAAGGACCAGTGGGAGACATATTATAAGGAATTATTTTCTTGCCATCAATCATTTATTATGTCCTTTTCTATCTCAAGAGACCTCTAGCTGGCCTCTAGTTGAGGAATCTATTGTGGCGGATTTGATCGACAATCTTAAAAATGGGAAAGCCCCGGGTAAAGATTTGATCCCAGCTGAATTTTTGAAATCACACAAAGACTGGTGGGTGGCATTCTTAGTGGCACTATTTACATGGGTCAATGAAACAGGTAGTATACCTGTAGGATGGTTAGAAGCTATTGTTGTTCCCATATACAAAAAGGGTTCTAGAGATCTTCCCTTGAATTACCGTCCAATTAGTCTCCTTGGTGTTATAGGCAAACTTTACACAAAATTGCTTGAAGGGCTGATACTTAATCGGTTAAAGGAAGCAAATATTATTCATCCTGAACAGGCTGGTTTTCAAAAGAACCATTCCACTATAGATGATATCTTAATCCTGTCCCATTTGACTGAGACATATACCCTTAAAAATAAAAGATTATTTGCAGCCTTTATCGATTTAAAGGCAGCCTTTGACCTGGTGAACAGACCATTGCTATGGGATAAATTAAGTCAGACTACGATTGGCCGCAGGCTACTGTATTTGATACAAGTCCTCCATTTTAACACTTCTTTGGAGGTAAAGTACAAGAAGCATGGACATCTTACTGATCAGATTCCTACTCGAACTGATGTTCACCAGGGCTGTATTCTGGCCCCAACTCGGTTTAATTTTTTCCTAAATGACTTGCTGCCAATAGTTTCAACTCCGCAACATTGCCCTCCAAAGCTGGCTTCTCACTTTATTGGAGTTTTATTATATGCCAACGATGCTGTATTGCTTTCACAGACATGGGGAGGCTTAAGGAAACAATTGGCAGTCCTGGAAGACTATTGCCATAAAAATAAACTTCCAATTAATTACTGCAAATCAAATGTTTTGGTTTTTGGCAAGGAAAGGAAGATCTATAACTGGACCTTAGGCTCCCATTCTATTCAACAGGTTAAACAATATAAATATCTATGGGTAAACTTTCAAAATTCAGGCAGCTCAGCCTCAGGTAAAAAAGGAGCCATTCTACGTTATTTCCATTAGAGGGGGGATAATAGGGTAGAATTGGCTATAAAGGTATTCAGTGCAAAGATTAGTGCACAACTTCTATACGGGGCAGCAATTTGGACAGTTATTCATCCTTTTAATTTAGTTAGTATTCAAAAAGATTTTGAGAAGTAGTCTTCAAACCCCAACTGGAATTCCTTCAGCGGCAATACAGGTTGAATTGGGTCACGTGAGTTGGAATATTATGGCCTTCCATCTCTGGCTGAGAGTGAGCTTCTCTGAGCAGGCTGGGCTTTTCATATATCTCGCAAAAGATTCTTTTAAATCCTCATGGTCCCAGACCATGGACCAGCAAGTACAAAGATTGGGATTCTCTTTAGCTTATTTTCAATCTAGGGGGTTTTATGCTGCTAAAGCTGAAATAACTACCAGATTGGATGATATTGCCCGTCAAACTGACTTATCCTCGATTGCTGCAACCCCCTCACTAGGTCCTTTCCTTGCCCTGGCTCCTGCACAAGGGAAAATGGCCAATCATTGGCTATACCACCTTACGCCTAGACAAGGCAAATTATTTCTTCTAGCAAGAATGAATGCTTTGCCTATGATGATTCTGGAAGGGCGACGCTTAGCTATACCATTTGGCCTTCGTCTGTGCCCATTTGATTTAACCAACTGCTCGACCTCCGCCTCGACACACCGCCCCAGATACCATGGAACCATGAAGCAGCCAGTAACCCCTTCCTGCCCAGGAGACAGTGCAGCCACTGGCAGTCCAGGGCTACAACGGAGGCGCATATTACTGGGTGGGACATGCAGGAAGCTGCTGCCCTCCATGGCCTTGTCTCTTCTCTCGTGCATCATGAGGGGGGGCTTGTTGTGCTTTGAGTCAATGTGGTGTTGGATTTTGTGCATGCGTGTCCCTTAAAAGAGCTCTTGGTAGGACTAGGGAAGCAGCTGGGCTGCAGACCTCTCTGCTGGCCTGGGTGGGAGCCCCGATTCATACGGAAAGAGGATGTGTGGGTGCCTGTCCCAATGCAGTGTTTTGGCTTACCCCTGCATGGTGCGCTCCAGCTTTTTCGGCGGTACCTCATGAGTGGCTGGTGTGTGGGTCAACGGAACATGCCTCCTCACACTCAACCTTCAAATGTGCAGTTGGATGTGTGGTTAATAGGTGGCCATGCATGGAAGCATCTCATTTAAAAACATCCACACTCTGAGTGGCCTCCACGCACAAGAGAGAATGACTCCAGCTATCGAGCCATCTAAGCTGGGCACAGGCGACTGTAAATTTGAATCTCCCTTTCATTTATTATGCTTCCTGCCCTCCTAATCCACACTCACTTTAACTAACACACTGTTCTTTAAGGAGTATGAGCTGCTCATTTTCTAAATAAGTTAAAGGAGAGGTGACACAAGGTCACAAGTAACAGAATCCAAAATTCTTAGCATGGTTGCCCCAAAGCTTAGCTATCCAGTCACACTGCTAATGCTGCTGCCAAGGTATCTTAAACAACATTTTAACTTACTGGAGAACATGCAAACTCCTGAAATGGTAATTCAATTTTGACTTATGTGATAGGATACTATATATGTATGTTTGATTTAATTTTTTTAAGTTTATTTTTTTTAAACAAAAAAATTAAACACATGGGTTGTTTTAAAGTTGCATAAAGTTTCATACAGAATCCAAGGTTCCCGACTCCCATTGCAGTGCCCAAACCACCACCCACATCCAGTCTCCAACAGCAGCCAGGCACTTGGTAAGTAAGCACTGAGACTGCAGGATCTGGGTCAGATGAAAAAGAGAAATATAGCTGGGTGTCATCAGTATACCGATGAAACTTCAATCCAGATCTCCATACAACCTCTCACCCAGAGGCTTCAGATACACATTGAACAGGAGTGGGGACAAGATAGAAGTCTGCAGGACCCCACACGGGAGCTCCTGAAGGGAGGATGAGCCACAGCACATCACCACCCTATGGATTCTCTCTGCCAATTCATGCAGCCGCGCCAACACCACCCCACGATCAACTGTATCAAAGGCCACTGAAAGATCTAACAAAATCAACAGGGTACAACTGCCCTTGCCGATTGCCAAACAGAGGTCGTCAACCAAGGCCACAAGTGCTGTCTCAGTGTCATGTCCAGGACGAAATCCTGGCTGACATGGGCCCAGGAATCCAATCGCATCAAGACGCGCCTGAAGCTGTGAGGCAACCACCCATTCAATAACATTCCCTAAAAGGGGGAAATTAGAGACGGGGCGATAGCTGGCAGGAAAGTCAACATCAAGAGATGGGGTTTTTTCAGCAGGGGTCGGACAACCGCAGTTGTGAGGCAGTGAGTCAAGCAAACTGCTTGGACCTTGCCAAGACAGATGCCACATCTACTCGGCGGATGGTGGAAGCCTACCTGTAGCCCAGCAAGTCTTACTTTACTCAGGGCCTCAGAAGATCTAGGATCTGCCCAAAATAATCTCCTGCTCCCCAAACCGTATTCACCCTTCGACAGCTTGCTTGAAACTCTCTCCCTGAACACATACACACTGCTCCCTTCTTCCCAACTTTCAAATCCCTCCTAAAAGCCTATCACTTCCATCTGGCTTTCCCTAACTCCTCAACCCCACAGACTCTTCATTGCCACTAAGGGCGTTTTTACAGAAGCGGGTCGCCATGGCGCGACCCACTCACGCGATATTTCAAAATCCCGCAAGGCGGGATTAGATGAGACGGAAGTTCGGGATCAAGTGCTTTTAAGGCGGCCGCACATTGTTTGCAGACCGCAAATTAAATACCTCACAATCGAGGTATTTAATTTGCAGTCTGCAAAAAATGTGCGGCCACCTTCAACGCTATGGCGCAACCCGCTCATGTAAAAGAGCCCTGATGCTCCTTCTACTGTTCTTTTATTTAGGGTCTCCTTCACCCTGTAATTAAACTAAGCACATACACCTGTGACTTCTCAGTTTAATGAATATATCTCCCTGACTCTCCCGCTGTTTTCCTTCCCTTTCCTAGATTGTTCACTTTTCCCCACCCATGACAGGAACCTTTCTCTAACGATTGTTCACAGGCAAATAGGTGGTGTTATATTTATTTTTAATATAAACAACAACAAACATTAAGAATAAATAGCTTTTTTTTGTTACTTCCATCAGTCTTTTATCCATTAAAACTGCTCGCAGCTGTGAAACTACCTCTCTTAGAAGCCAGGCGCTTAAATGACAGTTCTCATAATTACCTCCCTCCATTGTCAGTCACCCTCATTACGTCCCAACTGCAGCCACTGCCTCTCCAAACCAATGCTCCATGCTTCCTAAACAAATCTCACTCATTCCTTCTTCCTTCAGTAAACCATTTCTTACCCACTCTCACCTACCAATCACCTTGCTGTCTCTTTCTTTGTTCCTACATTTTTTTCTGTCAATAGTCTCTTTTGGCCTTCAACAAAATGAAAAATTTAGAGCCAGAAAACCAAGATCCTTTATCTCTTCCTGATGTTTAAATCCACAGACAGTACATCAGTGCTTCTAGTAGACTGTCCCAGTGTTAAATGTTACTGCCCTGGTAATTAACCTCCTGTAATACAGTCAGCATGCTATGACGGACATTCAGCAACATGCCATTGTCAGAGCATCATGACAGCCAAGGTCTCTCTGGGTTTATCTTTGTTTAAATCTTAAGTGAGTTTTCTTCTGTTTATCAAAATTCCAATTTTCCCTTGCTCTGTGAAGCCGCTTTCAATCAATTTCTTCCCTTCCCAATAATTTTTCTCTAGCACACACCATTTTCCTTTAATGCATTCTTCTTCCACTACTGGTGCCCCCTCCACCTTTATGACTCTCCCCAGCAATTTTTCTTCACTCCCTTTCCCCTTCAAAGTGACTTTCTCAGCTTGTTGTCACTGCAGTATTTCCATCCCTTAGCTGGTCCAGCTAAGGTAGTCAAGAGACTACCATAAATTGAACTTGCATGTCAGACCAGAACATAGCTTAGAGCAAAACAGAGTGTGGAACAGGAGAGAAGGATCACTGGTAAAGTGGGGCATTTTACAGCCAGCACTCTTTAACTGAATGGGCTTTCTTGATTTGGATGCTACATTTTTGGGAGGTAACACCAACCATAGTCAGTCCAGCCACCATCAAGCAGAACAGTGGCAGAACTATGGTGCTCATAATTCTATTCTGAAAACTGAGGTCTACAGAACGTGCCTCTTGAAAACCCAGTGTCTGCAGCCGCTGCCGCCAAAGAGAATGGGCGGCATGTCCTTTCCAGTAGTGCGGGCAATGTGAAAATACTCCATGCGCTGCTTTCCTCTTGAATACGGGGCTCCAGAGGCGTTTCTAATCACCTCATGTAAAAGCGGCCTAACACTTTAAAACTTGGTACATGATTCAGTAGCACTGGAGATGAAATCTGCATGATGCAACCATTAAAATAAGCTATAATTATAAAAATATGTGGTCACCTATCTTGTTGTGTGTTTGTACACTAACTTGCCCAATGGGATCATGGTCCAGGGCTGGGCTCCTACTCACTACTGCAATTCATTATACAATATAATGAATTTACCGACTGACCTTAGCAGCTACTCTGTTGACGACCTGGTGTGTCTTTAGACGTAACTAAGATCGGGTGTCAAAACACCTAAGCATGTGTATGGCTGTAAGCACCATAACAGTCCCAATACCAATTTGGCCACCCACTGAACATCCATTGAGCACGCGATTTGAACACTATTGAATCACCAGGACAATGTGTGTGTTCTGGCAGAACATGTGGCCAACGTTGTGTCTAACGATATCGCGTGGCGTGTTAGCAGATACAACTCAGGGATCGAGGTGGCAGTGCTTATATGCTGAGATTGGGTGGTGAGCAAAACACCAATTTGCCTCAAGATGGGCTGTGTGTCTAAGCAGCGCCACATGGTGAACACAGGGCCAAACCAGTTTTCGTATCAAGGTCAAAACACACATTCAGACACCCGTTGACGTTCTGTCTAAAGACACTCCTGGTCACCTTGACCATAGCCATCGACAAGGTTGCACCCAGGCATCTGCTCCCACCGCTGTGGCAGCACATGTCCTCCTGGTATACGGAGGACCTGAGGTGGCTGAAGCAGGAGGTTAGGCACTGAGAGTGCAGGTGGCACTCGACTCACACTGACGCCGACCAATTGTGGCATATATCATTTTTAAAGGACTATGCCATGACTGTGATGGCAGCGAGGAAAGATTTCTTTTCCGCTATCACAGTGTCTGCAAAGTCTCACCCAGTGGAGTTATTTCAGGTGATGAGGGGCCTGGTTAATCCAATCTTCCTCTGCCCGGGAATGGAGTCAGCTAAATGCCCGCAGTGATGTTTGTATTAATTACTTAGTAGACAAAATCATTCATATCCACCATGTCTTGTGTGTTGGCACGTTATCTGCAGAATCAGAATTTGGGGTTATGGAAGTCCAGTCTTGTCCTGACCTTTGATTATTTGGATCAGTTTCAATCAGTTTCACCCACCAATGTGGGGGAGGTGCTTGTGGCAATGAGGACAACCAGTTGTGAACTAGATCCTTGCCTGTCCTGGCTGGTGAAAGCCAGCCAAGAGACATTCAGATTGTTGCCGACTTGGGTTGTGAATGCCTCCCTTCATGAAGTTAGGGTGTCGGATGCCCTTAAAACAAGGCTTGTCCAGTTTAACTCCCTGGCCAGCTATCCACCTGTTACCTCAGTCACACCTGATGGCGGCGACTCCCCTAAGCCAAAGACGTGGTGGGGCGAGGAGGAGGTGGCCAGAGGTACCGCCATTGCAAACGGGGTTTTGCCGCAACTTCACTCGCGAATGACAGTGCTCAAAATCCAGCCCTGTCATTCGCGAGAGAAGTCATAGCAGAACACCATTTGCACCAGCAGTATTTCTGGCCTCCGCCTCCTCCTCCCACCACATCTTTGGCTCACGGGAGTCGCCACCATGAGGTGTGAATGCGGTATGTCTCTAACCTTCCCTTTTTAGGGAAGCTTACTGAACAGGTGGTTGCCCGACAGCTTCAGTCTCATGTCGATGTTGTCAGATTCCTGGACCCGTTTCAGTTGGGCTTCTGTACTGTGTATGGTACAGAGACTGTACTTGTGACCTTGGTTGATGACCTGCACCTGGAGATTGACAAGGGGAACTCTACCCTGTTGATCCTGTTAGAACTTTCAGCGACCTTAGATACAGCTGACCTTGAGATGTTGTTGGCATGACTACGGGATCTGGTGGCAGTGCACGGGACTGCTCAACTGCTTTAGCTCCTTCTTGTCAGGGAGATCCCAGAGAGTGATGATGGGCGATTGCTCATTGACCTCTCAGAACCAACCCTGGGGGATCCTGCAGGATTCTATTTTGTCTCCCCTCTTGTTCAACATGTATATAAGGCCACTAGGTGAGGTTCTTGGGAGGTTTGGGGTGAAGTGCCATTGCCCATCAGTATGCTGATGACACTCAGCTCTGCCTCTCCTTTTCATCCGACCCAGGCCCTGCAGTCTCAGTGCTCCCCCGATGCCTGGTTGCTGTCAGGGACTGGATGAGAATAAGCTGATTGAAGCTGAATCCAGACAAGACTGAGGTGATGATGGTTGGCTGGCCTTGTGACCTGAAGGGATTAGGACTCCTGTTATTGATGGAGTCCAGCTCCCTCTGGCTGATTGGAGTTTGCAGCTTTGGAGTGTTTCTGGACCCCTTGTTGTGCCTGGATTGCCAGGTTGTGGCAGTGGCTAGGAGCACGTTTCACCAACTTTATCTGGCAAGAAGGCGGAGATCTTTTTTTTCTCGCTACCATCATTCATGCTTTCATCACCTCAAGGCTAGATTACTGCAATGCGCCCAATGAGGGGCTGCCCTTGATGACTGTTCAAAAGCTGAAGCTGGTGCAGAATGCGGCAGCTCGCCTCCTTTTGGGGACAAGTCGCTGGCGCCCCGAAGTCTGTACTGGCTCCCTATAGCTGCCCAGGCACAATTCAAGGTGCTGATCTTGAGCTTTAAAGCCCTAAACAATCTAGGCCCCACATATCTGAAAGATCGCCTGTTCTTCCATGTCCCATCACAGCTCCTGCGATCGACCGGGAATGCCTCCCTGTGGGTATCATCTGGTAGCCTTCTTCATACAACAAGGGCTTGCAGGGGGAACATCTTCGGTTGCTGCCCCAGTGTTTTAAAACTCCCTTCCTCTGGAGGTTCATTTGAGCTTGAGCATCTTCCGGAGGTGATAGAAGTCTTTTTTATTTGAAAAGGCATTTGGTGGGTGGGGATAGGGGATTGGGTAGGGTTTGGTGAGTAGTTTTGACATGGAGGTGTGAGATGGGGTTTTGTGGGTTTTGTGCGGGAGAGTGTTTTAGAGTGTGGGGGTTTTAGGTGTTTTTATTAGTTTAAAATGTTTTTTATGGATTGTAAGCTGCCCTGAGCCTCAGGGAAGGCTCAGGCATTTAAACTGGAATAAATAAGTAAATAAATAAATAAAATATTTTAGATTAAAATAATTCTGAAAAACTGTCTGTCTCCTCTGCCAAAACTCTCATCCACACCCTAGTCATCTCACGCCTCGACTATTGTAACCTCCTCCTCGCTGGCCTTCCCCGCTTTTGCCTTTCTTCCCTCACCTCTGTTCAAAACTCTGCAGCCAGGATCATTCACCTAGCCCGTCGCTTTGACCATGTGCAGCCTCTCCTCTCTCCACTGGTTCCCTCTTCCTGAGCGTATTCTGTACAAGCTCCTCGTCTTCACCTACAAAGTCCTTCACAACCTCGCTCCCCACTACCTCTCTGCCCTGAAGTCCCTCCGAACCCCTGATCGAGCACTCCACTCCTCTTCCATCCCCTCCCCACGCCTTCCCTGCTCCCCCAACCGCCTCTGTCCCTTCTCCCTTTCTGCTCCGCACACCTGGAACTCACTCCCTCCCCTCGTCCACGTTGCCCCCACCCTCCACACCTTCAAGTCCCTCCTCAAAACCCACCTCTTCCACTCCGCCCTTCCTAACTCCTGCTAATCATCCCCACCCAGAATTATCCCCCACCTGTTATCTGCATACTCTCAATTTACTGTAACCAAGCCAAGAAGGCGTAGCTGAATTCTCGCATCCTCATGAATGTTGCATCCCTTCTCTCTCCCTCTGTTCCCCCTTCCCTGTCTCCCCTCCCCCTGTCTTTAGAGTGTAAGCTCTCAAGCAGGGACCGTGTCTATCTTATTTTCTGTAAAGCGCCAGGTACATCGCTGGCACTATATAAATGCTTATAATAAAATAATAATAATAATTAATATAGCAAGGTATTTACTTTGCTTTTGAGGGAATCAAAGTAAATCTTCAGTATAAAAAAATGCCATGGGATGAGGGGAAAAGTTTTTTATATTAGAGTGTTTGATGAAAGAAGGTTTGGCAATTTGCTGCATCAAAGTAATGAAGAAATGCCCAAGTTAAGTTGAAATTGAATATGCTGTATTTTAAAGAAGATAAATAAAACACAAACACTGCTTCCTCCCCATTTTGCAAGTCCTAGACTGGGGCTTATAGCGTGGGCTCCTCTTTTGGTGGACAATATGTCAGGACCCAGGCTGAGACTTGCAATGAGGCAGTAGGGTGGGAAATACCCATGGTGTTTTGCCCTAAACAGGAGAACACATCAAGCCAGTCCTGTGATCACTGTATCCAGGCCAATCCTATTAATGGGTAACACAGATGCAACGGTGGCCCACTTTGGCCCAGGACCCACCGGCACATCTGTTTAGGTGCCGCCACATTAGCCCAGGACTGCCCTGGAACAGGTAGGCAGCTAAGCCAGGCTGTGTCCTCGGAAAATCTCCAAGGTCACAGCCTGGGCTAAAGGATGCCCGTGCGGGCCAACACGGGTTATCACATCTGTTCAGCCCTGCCATACCTGCCCCAGAGTGGCAGGGGCTGCCATGGCTGAGCACCATGGCTGGTCAGCATGGCTGCCCACCATGGCATCGGGCAGGGCACAGGGAGTAGGGTAGGGATGGGGTTGGACACATGCACGTTTGGTTAGCTCCCCGCCATACCCAGGCCATGTGGGCAGCGAGACAGCGTTCCAGCTGCAGCCACATTTGTTCTGTACTCCTCCCCGCCCCAGGTTGTGTTGGCTGCAGTGACCCCAGGCCAGGTCGGAGGGCCACCATGCCACCCACGCATCTGTTTTTACCCACTGTCATCATTCTACTAAGGCTATTTTCCATCGGAAAAATTATTCTTGGTGCTGTGGTTATTAAACCCATGGGCTCATTCTTTTTAAACCATATTTGGAAACTGACACACAATAAACATTTTCAAGTCCTCTACTTTCTTGGCATAATAAGGTGTGATTTTCAATACTGCAAAAGTTAAAAATGGTTAGATCACAACCCTTCCTGTGGACTGCTCATTTCGGAGGGAAGAGAAGAGATCAGATTACAATCAAATTCTCTTCATGGACAATTTTTTTTAATGAAATATCTTATGAAGGGCCCAATTCTGCAAACATGCATGTTTTTAACTTGGTTTCATTGGGCTTACCTACATGAGTAAAGCTAAGTACTTGCAAGTAAGTATTTACCCATTGTTCATATTTAATGTGATCACCAACACCATAAATTATCAACACTATCAAGTATTCTATATTCTTCTTATAATACCCAGATTAATTGGGGGCGGGGGGGGGGGGGTCTCCCGCCTGTTATTCCTTGTTTGTTTGCCAACAGTCAAAAATTGACTCAGTTTAGCTCCAACAGCTCTCTGACTAACAAAACGACTCAATTATCTATATATGTCCCTTTTTAAAACTCGAAACCCAGGTGTCAAAAAAGAACCAGCTGTCTTTAGCTGATAATTGTTATGCTAAATTTCAGTCGAGTAGCACTCCTACTGCTAGAGCTCAAAATACAATAAATGGAGTTGATAATACAATTACTGATACAATCTTGACTCCCGAGGACCTTACCAAGCTGCTCTATAAATTGCTTTGCATTTTTTCACTTGAAGCCTTTGGTTCTTTCTGAAAATTCAAGCAGCATCATTTAATCTCTATGCACAGTGAGTTCTGCAGACAAACTCCTGCACACAGAATGAAAATCTTCCTCTAGCACTTAATTTCCACCACTACAGATAGCCCAAAGATAGCATGGTACTATAATTCCCAGAGTTCAGGTGCCCCGTGCTATATAAAGCAAACTAAAAAAAAGGCCCACTTCGAAGTAAAAGATTTTATACAACCATCAAGTCCAAAGTTTGATTATAGAAATTGGCTATTTTAAATATGTAATTTAAACAAACATCTGTTTTAGTAAACTCCCATGGGGGGAGTACATCAACTTTAGTTTTCCTGTTTAGCAATCTCCCATGAGTTAACAGAGCTCATTGGGAAAAGGGAGGAGATTTCAAAACGAATGTACACCATAACAGAGATAAGAGTTACAACAAAGAAGATATTCTAATGCAAGTCAGAAGTGGCAATTTGTTTCAGATACATGGTTCAGCTACCATGTTATCTAAGATCTGGCAGAATTAAGATTTTACATTAGAATTAAGCTCCCAGTTATGGGTCATGTCTATTTTTATTATTTGCACCTACATAGTTCAGGTTCCACAAGCCAATTAGGGTAATTTCAGACATGATAGGCCCGGAGGCCCGCCACACTGAACCACGGACCGGAATCCATTTCGGATCCTGGTCAGGAATCAGGCCGGTCCTTTAGACATACCGGCCTGATTCTGGAGGGGAATCGGGGAGGGGGTGGGGCTGCGCAGTGCAACGTGTGGCCGCACAGCCCTGCCCCCCCCCCCCCCCACGCTCCCCCGGCCACCCGTCTTCCGGGAGACGGGCAGGCGCAGTGGCCAATCCAGCCGCTGCGTCTGATCCTGTCCCGTCGTCGAGATCACGATCCGGCAGGGCTGAAGGTAACAGACGTTACCTTTGGCCCTTTCTGGATTGTGGCCAATCCAACCACGGTTGGGGCCCGATCCCACCACGATTCTGGACCTCCGGGTGGCCGGAGGTCCAGAATCGTGATCAATGTGTTTCCCGCCGGAGGTTCACTGGGGTGAACATCTGGCGGAATGCACATCAGACATTATGGGAATCATGGCCGCCACAGGGGATTCACTGTGGTTGACCGTGATTTTATAACGTCTGAAAATACCCTTAGTCACCAAATGGAGTCTCCAGAATGACACAATGCAACATCCTAGCTTCATGTAGTGATGCGTCTTTCATGAGGCTTCCTGACACAGGATTGTTGTCTGCTACATAACATCTTGGAAAACTTTGTAATACAATGTCAAGACACGTTGCTAAGATCTCTGAAATTCCATTTGACACCTTTCTGATCCTGTCCCTTCTCCCTGGTTTCAAGGAAGATTGGGCACTTCTACCCTAACTACCTTAGATGCTTCTGTAACCGACATGCTCTGACAGCAAGCGGAGCATGAGAACTTTAGCCTTCATTCATGCCCGGCTCTGAAGAATTTTGTGTGGATTTAATGAAAGTGGTTAAATATTCATTGTAAGCATCATGGCTTGTGAAGCAGCATGTTTGCAGTAAGCTAAATATGAAACTTAGGAGCTAGACAACTCTCTGACATCTAATCCTAACTCTTCCACTAACAATTCATTTAATCAATTTGTGCCTGTTGCCAGTCTGAAAAATATGTTTTACTAGCCCATGCGGTACTGTGAGAGCTAACTAGAGTTTGTAATTAATTTTGAGACACTAGCAGAAGACCATTACACACAACAGTAAATCATTCAGACATAGCCAAGTATTACTGTAATATTTCTGACTGCAAATTTAAGGCGCAATCCCGAGAAGCTGATTGCCTTCCGTTCTCACAGAAATCGGTGAAGAGGGATTTAATTCTTTCACCACAGGCACTCAGTTCTTACAATAACGAACATGGTGAACACCCATCAAATTCTGATCCACTGAAGACAATAGTAAAATTCAAACTCACTTCAGTATGACTTCAACAGGACCAATATTTGACCCATTTTAAGACCCAATTCTTGCACACTGTTTCTCATAGGTGCCTGCTATACCCTCATAAAATCACGTAGAAGTGATTGTGGCTCTATGAAAGCTTGGGATCCTTCCACATGCCACAGCTTGCTAGGACCGTAGAGGCTGTTAAGGAGATTTTCTAAAGCACTAAGACACTCATCTCCTATTGAAATCCAATTATCATTACAGGGAGATTTTCAACAGCAGGACTAAACACCTAACTCTCATTTGACCTTAAAAAATTCCACCCAAGTTCTCAAATAAATAAGGCAATGACTATATTAATCTAGAAAGAAAACTATCACACTGCTCACAGCATCCAAATAAAACACAGAAGAACTTATGTGTGTACTTTATAAGCAATTTTTCATTTTTCAAAATCAAAATCAACTAGTATTAGTCTAGGTTAGTCTAATCAACTAGTATTAGTCTAGAACTAGGTTCTCAAAACAGGGGGCAGGCCCCCAAAAGGGGGCATGGAAGGTAACTGGAAGCACCGAAAGGGTCTCAATTGGCAAACATCTAGCACCACACTCTCACTGCACTAGGGGGAATCTCCAAAATAATGGGGTGACAAGGAGGGGAGAAAGTCAAAGAACAAGGGGGGAAACAATAGGAGGATGGGAAGGGGCAGAGGGAGCAAGATATCTGTGCATGGTATGGGGAGGGACCACAACTACAACCGACAAGTGGAAGGAGGTCATGGTTCAAAAGATTTTGAGATCCAGTTACCAATCCAGTTTCCAATCCAGAAAATATTAGGGCGTTATCATGAGGAAACCTTTCATTAATTATTTTAATTAAAGCCTTTAATTAATTAAATACATTTAAAATGTTTTATTATCCAGAAAAAATACAAGTAGGATGTGAAGACACTTAAAATAATATTTTCAGCTGGCTATATGCAACAGTTGATGTGCACAGATTATTTATAGTTTCACAAGCTAAGGTAATAATAGCAATCATATCTTATGCATTAGGACACAAGCATATAGCCTGCAGGGATCAAGAATGAATCCCCACACACATTCTACATGCATAAATGGCTAACCACATCAGGAATTGGAGGTCTAGTGACTGGGAATTAGAAGAATTCCTCCTAGATTTCAGATCTTGCTCTGCCAGAAGATTATTTATTATTAATTATGATTATGATTATTATAAACATTTGTATAGCACTAGCCGTGTACCTGGTGCTTTACAGAACAAAGATAAAGACGCGGTCCCTGCCTACGGCTTACAATCTAAAAAGACAAGGAGGGGGTGACAAGGAGAGAGGACAAAAGGGAAGACAAGGGAGAAGCAAACAAAGCGGCTGCAAAGTCTCAGGTGCATGTGCTTGGTTTGGTTACCGTTAGGCAGGAGTCTTCAAAGGAGGGCAGACCGTAAGTATTTGGGGAAGAACAACTAGCAGGCACTGGGGAAGGCAGCACGGAAGAAGTGGGTCCTGAGGAGGGATTTGAAGGTGCGGAGGGAGGAGGCGAGGCGGATGTGGGTAGGGAGGGAGTTCCAGGCATGGGGGGCAGTGAGGGAGAAGGAACGAAGGCGGTTAGGGGAGCATGGGAGACGAGGGAGAGTGAGGGAGGGGACAGAGGAGGAGCGGAGGGCGCGTGCAGGAGAGCGTAAGGAGATTAGGGCTGAGAGGTAGGGGGGAACTTGGATGTGAAGTGTTTTATAGGTGAATACCAGGAGTTTAAACCGGATGCGTTCGGGAAGGGGGAGCCAGTAGAGAGAGGAGAGGAGAGGCTGCATGTGGTCAAAGCGACAGGCGGAGTGGATGACCTTGGCAGCGGAGTTTTGGATGGCGATAACGGGGGACAGGTTAGAGCAAGGGAGGCCAGTGAGGAGAAGGTTGCAGTAGTGAGGCAAGAAATGACCATGGCATGAACAAGGGTTTTGGCAGAGGAGATAGAGAGAAAGGGACAGATCCGAGCGATGTTATGGAGGGCGAAGCGGCAGGACTTGGCAATAGAGTCAATGTAAGGCTTAAAGGAAAGATGAGTGTCAAAGATGAAGCCCAAGCTATGGGCTTGGGGAACAGGATGGATGGTAACTCTATCAATGCAGATGGACAGGGAAGCGGGAGAGGAAGGCTAGGGAGGAAAGATAAGGAGTTCAGTCTTAGCCATGTTAAGCTTGAGCTGGCATTGGGACATCCAGTCGGAGATGTCAGCAAGACAGTTGATGAGGCGTGAGTGAACAGAAGGGGAGAGAGAGGGGATGGAGAGATAGAGCTGAGTGTCGTCAGTGTAGAGATGATATTGGAAGCCGTGGAAGGCAATGAGTTTGCCAAGGGAGAGCCTTGGGGAACCCCAACTGAAAGGGGGAGGGAGGAGGAGCTGGAATTGGGAAGAGACACATTAAAGGAGCGATCAGAGAGGTAGGAGGAGAACCATTCAAGGACAGAGCCGCAGAAGCCCAAGGTGCAAAGCGAGTCCAGTAGGAGTGAGTGGTCGACAGTGTTGAAGGCAGCAGAGAGGTCAAGGACGACAAGAATGGAGTAGAGGCGCTTAGATTTAGCGACAAGTAGATCATTGGTGATCTTTGCAAGGGCAGTTTCCATGGAGTGAAGGGGGCGGAAGTCAGATTGGAGAGGGTCCAGGGAGAAGTTGGCAGAGAGGAGGTCCAGGCAGCAGGAGTAGACAACACATGCCAGCCTAGATTAACCGCTGCTCTGTTCCAGCCTAGCAAATCCTAATCATCATGCAGCACGCATCTTTCCATTATTGAAAAGTATGAGAAATTTAGATGAATCTCATCCATTCAAAACACAGGTCTTCCACAACTCTCTATCATTTAGCAAAGTACAGCGTCATCCCAGGCTCTGCACTGGCTGCCTATAAAGCACCGGGCCAGGTTCAAGGTGCTGGTTTTAACCTTTAAAGGCCTTCATGGCCTGGGCCCTGCTTTTCTGCGGGATCGCCTCACTCCCCATGTGCTCGTGTGACCCTTGAGATCATCAGTGGGAGCCTTTTTGGAGGTTCCCCAGGCAAGGTGGGTAGCCAGCAATATTACATCTTTTTTGTTGGCCGCCCCTGTGCTGTGGAATTCGCTCCCGGAGGAGGCTCAGTTGGCTCCCACTCTCCTGCTGTTTAGGCGTGTATGTAAGACCTGGCTGTTCCGTCAGGCTTTTGGCAAGGGGTAGGGGTGGGGTGGGTTTCCCCACATTGTATTGTATTTTAAATTGTTTTAAATTGTTTACATTGTTTTTTTAAAAATGTATTGAGTGTTGTTCGCCACCCCAGGCTGCCCTGTGGGCAGGAGGGGCGGGATATCAATTTTAAATAAATAAATAAATCCCTTTTGTACAGCATCACCATATGCACTGGAGAATCCCAAACTAAGGCCCTTTTTACACAGACACTCTAACACCGATAAAATGGTTGTTACATTTTATTATACATGGTACAGGGCAACACTGCAGCCCTACAACATGGGCCCTTTTCACACGAGATGCCTCCACCCAGTTTCGCTGGGTGGATATGGGTGGAGGCGTCTGTGTAAATACCACGGGCAGTGGGTGTAGGTGCGTGCATACTCTCACGCAACACCCATCTCACCCACCACCCATCTCACCCAATCGGCACTGGAGTCCGTTGCTCCGTGGGCGGTGGGTGGAGATGGGTGTTGTGCAAGAGCATGCACACACTTACACCCACTGTAAGTCATGTTTACACAGACGCCTCCACTCATCTCCACCCACCGCAAGTGGCGTTTACACAGACACCTCCACCTATCTCCACCCAGCGAAACTGGGTGGAGGCATCTCATGTGAAAAAGTCCCATGTTGCAGAGCTGCGGTGTTGCCCTCTACCATGTATGTCACACCCAAATGATGGGATCATGATCCCGAATTATATTTGATATACATTGTATATCACAGGGCTCATGGAACTATAAGTTTCAAAATGGAGTCACACAGGAAAAAAGTTTGGCACGCCCTGATATACACTATTCAAATATTTGAAGACTTAAGTATTTTAGGGCATATATCTTACTAATTTGCTCACCATCATTTAAGGCACTGGTGCACTCTGGTCACTCCTCCTCTTCAGATTTTATTATAGGCTCTATTCAATGAAATAATCTGTTACGACAGTTTAAGTACATGTTGCTGGTTTAATTTTGAGTGGCTGCATTTTATTCTTTACACTTTGCTTAACACGCTATAGGTGTTTATAGAATATCTTGCACTAAAGGCATTTCCCAAGATATGCATGATGATGTGAATAGCAGGGGGAAACTTATATCCACTAATGCGTCAGGGCCTGAACCCCTGGGACTTAGAGGCAGTAGCTTTCCCTCCAATGCCATCACTTGGCCTTGTTCCCAAGTTAGCTTTCCTTTGTGTTCTCTCCCTTTGCGTTGCATTTCCTGGCTATCTCCTTTGAGCTCCACCCATCCAGCTTCCTAATTGGCTCCCAGCTTGAATAAAAGCAAGCAGGGAGCAGCAGGAAGCTGGAGGAGCATCTGCTCTCTCTGGCGTTCCTGTTGACCATTGCTCAAAGTTGTATTCCTCTCTTTTGTCCCTCTGCTCCCTCCTCCAACCCTGTTGCTCCCTTTGCCTTGGTTACCTCCTTTTCTGCCTGGCCCTTAGTTGTTGTTGGCCATAGGCTCTGTAGGTCACGGGGATGTTCCTCCATCTAGCAGTTCCTGTTGCCCCTGAGTATCTTCCTCACCCTTTCTATAGCCGTTTTTGCATAGACGCAGCCCCCACCCCCGCTCCCACTGGGTGTGCAGGTGGGTGTGTGATGGTGGTGGGGCATCCGTGCAAATGCTGTAGTTGTTAGTGAAGCGGATGGGTGTGCATCCATGAAAACAGCACGGGCAGTGGGTGAGGGTGCATGTGCGCTCCCGCGCAACACCCACCCCCACCCATCACCCACCCATGGAGCCATCTGGCAAACCGGAGGAGGCTCCGTGGGTGGAGATGAGTGGAGGTGGGTGTGCACCCATGGAAGAGGCCGCACACCCACCTCCACCCACCACCTGCACATACCCATTTGATTCCCTCACCCACCGTGTCCGTGCAAAAACAGCCTATATGTTGCCTCAACCCTCCACGTAGACTTGAGTGTCTTGTATGGTGATATCCTTGTATCTGGCCCCAATCCTCTCTTTGGTTCTGTACATCTCGCTCATCCCTGTTGTATGCTGCCCCACTACTCCGTCAGGCTGAATGCTTTGTATAGTGCATTCTTTTGTGTCTGTCCCTTATCCTTCCTGTGCCTCGGGAGTATTTCCCTGTTTCCTCTGCATGTTTCCCTTAACCTCCCTGTGACTCTGAGTAATTTCTATAGTAGTACTTCTTCCTTCCACTTCTTCCTTCCACTATGTCTGTGGCTCTAAGCCAAGGGTGGGGAACCTCAGGCCCTCGGCAAGTCTTTATGTGGCACCTTTCCAGTGCCTGGATCTGGCCCCTTGATCCAGTCTACTCCCCCCCCCAAAAGCACTGAAAAGCTGAGCTCAGGATAAGAGAGCAGAGAGGAGGACATGCACACAAGGGTAGAGGACAGATCCACAGCACAGATCCATGATCTAGGCCCTCCTTTTCTTGAATACACCTGTTAAGCACTCCGCCCCCAACCTCTATGTGGCCCTCGAAGGTCGTACTAATTTTCAATGTGACCCCCAGGACAAAAAAAGTTCCCCAATCCTGCTCTAAGCCTTCCTGTGGCTCAAATGCCTTCCTTGGCCCTTCTGGATATTGCCTCTATTCTTTTGCATGATGCTGAGTGTTTTCCACAGTAATTGCCCTTATTCCCTCTTGTATATAGTCCTAGTCCTCCTTGTAGTCTTGAATATCTACCTTATTCCCTCCATCTATGATCCCTAGTCTGAACCTGTTCCTGTGAATTCTCGTTGCCATTGATGGTAGTGGTTCATTCCTGGTCTTACTCCCTTGGGTCTCTCCTGCCTTGTATATGCTCACATCCTAGCCGCTTGTTTCTAGACTTCCTGCTGCTACCCATGTCTTGCTCTGACTCCTCAGCTTATCTCTGTTGCTCCTTCTCATTCCAGGTCATGGTTGTCTCCCTGTGATGATCACTGGCCACAGCAGAGCTTAGGCTCCATAAGATCTTGAGCAATCCTGTTTTTCACCCAAACTCAGGATTTCCCCTGACATCCCTACCTACGATTCCGGACACAGTGACCATATGCTAAATATACCAGGAGAACGTTTTTTAAAGCAAATAATTAGGTGACTGCAAACAGACAAAGTTCCTGATCTCAGATGGTAATTTTGCATTTCTGCTAGTAAAAAGTGGTTGTTTTTTTTAAAAGGTGTGCAAAATAACAGTGTTTAAATACCCGTATAAATTACTAAAATACTGCGTTTTCAATGTAGCATTTATACCAAGTAGTATTTATAAATTACTAAAATATTTAGTTTTCAGTGCTCCTATTAAAGCTACCATTCACTTTAATGAAGTTCAAGTATTTATCAAGTAGCCGTGGAAGTAGAAGCACCTGGTCTCAGAGTATTTATATTTATCATCATCATAGTAAGTTCTGATACAAAGGAACGATTACAATACCTCCTTTTGTACTACTTCCAAACAATTTGTCTTTTTCTTTTATTAAAATCTAAATAAACTACACTTTTTTAATACACATTTTTCAGACGCATCAGTCTGAAAATGAAGAGCAAAGGAACCCAATTTTCTACTGGCATATTCTTTCTTCCCTCATTACCACTTGAAAATTATACATACACACCCCATCTTTAATATTTGCACCCTAAAACTTAAAGATGTAGTTGCAAAGATTTAAATAACCTGCTGTGTCCCTTCTTCAATCTTAGCCCCAGCAATCCCCTGATGTCCAGTTCCCTGCAAATGTTTTCCTCTAGGATTCTATACTCTCCCAATATTAAACCTTCCATGTCTCCACTATGTTATCTTCCCTTACATACTTATGAGGCCCTACGGGTTAAATCAAATGACTCGATAGCCTGATGGAGTCCGTGTTAGGTCCATGCGGTCCCCAATCATGTTTAGAACATCCAGCCTAATAAACAGGCAGCCCCCTGCTCATAATTCATGTGCTTGCAGCAGCTTCCACCAGTGGCACGAGAAATCTCCCTCCCATGGCTGCCTCTCAGCTGAGAGGTGGCTGCAGGTGAGAGAGACTGTGGGGAGGGAGATCCCTAGCACGCCTCTCAGTTGAGAGGCAGGGAGGGAGACTGCAGGGTGGACGGAGATCTCTAGCGTGCCTCTCAGCTGAGAGGTAGCTGTGGGGGAGGGAGATCTCTAGTGCACCTCTCAACAGAGACAGACACAAGGGAGGGAGATTGATATTGCTACCGCCTCTTAGCTGGCCCAGCATGCTAGGCAGGACTCTGTGCAGCTAACAGACTTGGATGCCGGCAACTGAGTTGTGGACATATGGGCATCCATTAGTCCTTATGACGGGAGCTGTGGGGACACAACAGGAAATGGATCCCCCATTGTGACCTGTTCAGTGCTTCTCCCAAGCCACCGTGATTGGCCACTGTCAGGGACAGGATGCTGGGCTAGATGGACCATTGGTCTGACCCAGTAGGCTCTTATGGTCTTATTGGCGCGCATGGTGGTCCCACTATGTCCCCCGATTCCACCATGAGTGGCAGCTCTCTGGTGACCACATGGAGGACACATGGCAAAAGCCTAATAGGCAGGTCCCTGCATGCCTGTCTGGTAAAGGCTAATATTGGCTATTGTTTCGTTTCATCCACCCTACATCATTCTTCATTCCCCAGCAATATCCTGCCTACTTCTAACCACTCTCACTCCAAAGAGACAGAGGAAGTCCATGCTGTCTCTTCACAGGGTCATGCAGCCCTTCCACATAACTCTCAATCTTTTCCTAGTCCTCTGTCCTCTTTCTAAGCACCATCATATGGTGCATATTCTTGGCACCCTCTCAGCCTCCTGATTCACTGCACTTTCCCCCAGTCCATTCCACCCAAGTGCATATCCCTACCTCATCTGTAGTGCAAACCAACTGCAAAATCTGGATTTGGCAAAGACTATCCAATAAAAAGATTCTTTCAAATAATTTAAATATAATTTTTAACCCTCCACTTCTTCCAGACCATGCCCCAAAACTCCATAAGGTCCGTATGTTCACCAAAGCCAACAGATACTATCTCCGTTTTGCACTGAGGTCCATGACAGTGCTGGAGCCTCATCCGGAGTAGCTTGCAGAATCAGGAGCAGTTTGGAGTTCCAAAAGGGAAAATAAAACCTTTAGAAAAATTTCAAACTCTAAGAACAAGCATCTTTCACAACATCATAACTTTAAAAACAAAATCAGCACAGGCATTCGAAACACCAAACTTCCACTCCAGCAGGTCCCTGCTCCACTGACTTCACTGGAGGTCCTCCTGGGTGCCGCAGTCCAATCATACAGTAGCTTTGATGTAACATTTTACTGCCAATACACTGGACACTAAAATCTGAATGAGCTGTTATGGTCCCCTGAGCCTGCAGCTCTAGCTAGCTAGCCTGGTGGTGGCTAAGATGTTGGACCACCAAGGCCTAAATCCCATCATAAATAGATACTCAGCAGCACATAAATTCCAGTTTGGTAAATAAATAAAAATGAGAGAGTTCATCAAGCTTAGATAGGCATTTTCTCCCTTGTTTTTAATGCCTTTTATAGAAACACAAAGGAAACTGGCAAAAGCAGAAAAAAGTCATTTTTGGTCTAATTTTTTTGTCATGGCCAGGAAAAGCACATCCTTTTCCCTTCCCCCTTTCTCTATGTACCACAGGCTCTGCGGTAGGGCAGGCTCCCATCCGTTCTTGTATACAAGAGAGCCCATACAATACAGGCTTCAAAATACAGGCACAAGGAACAGATTTCACCTGTGATTTCCTTTCTTTCCCTTTCAAACCTTCGATGACATTGTACCGGGTTTTGTTTTTATTTCGAGAGTCCAGAAGCTTTTAATGCTTCAAACCTCTCGTGTGACTAGATACCCAGAAACCTTCAGAGGGCAGCGGCAGCAGTTTTACGTTTTTGTCTGTTGTAATTACAGATAACGGTAATAGATATTCTCAACTTCCTCAATTTCTCCTTCCTCTTTTCAAACTATGCTGAAAGAGCGTATTGGGGAGGAGGGATAGGGAAACAAGTCGAAGACATTGACAAGGAAAGAGGATCAGAAAGTACCGAGTTTTTGCCCAGCTCATCATTTCAGAGAGCAGCTCCTCCATTCCCAGAGGAGCGAGTGTGTGTGTCTGTCTCCCCTGTCCTGAGCCGTCCAGACCAGCGATCGAGGTTGGGACTCGCCAGCAGAGCTAGATCCATCCCACCACCCCGTCACTTGGCCGAGTTCAATCATCAGCCTTCTCTGCTGGGGGTTAGCTAGCGCCTGAGGAAAGTGAAAGCAAAAGGGACACCTTAGAGCATCTCTGCATCCACACAAAGGAATTAGCCCGAAAGACTCCCCGGGGGCAGCGTTGGCTAGCGGGGGGAGGGGGGACGCTGCTAGGGAGGAGCCCTTCATCCCTTACCTGGGACATCTGGGGCCGCAGGTTGATCTCCTTGAGATTGATGGAGTGGGCGCGCAGGTTGTTGAGCAGCTGGCAGAGCAGGACCCCATCGCGGAGGGTCTGGGCCAGATCGAACACCTGAGCCGTGTCCCAGGTCACCCGGTGGTTGAGCGGCAGCACCTTGCACTGGATCAGCCAGTGGGCGCACTGCTTCCAGGGCTCCATGGCCAGCACCCGCCGGCGGGGAGTTCGGTCCTGAAAGCGAGCCCGGCGGCGGTGGCTAGTCCGTGCCGGGCGCTGTGCTTTGCTGCACTCCCTCCTGCTGCCGCAGTAGCACCTCCGCTCTGGCTCGGCTGTCTGCCCCTTGCACAGCGCGAGCGGCTGCGTGCAAGATTTCTCCCTCCCCCTCTGCACAGAGGCCAGGCCGGGCCGGGACAGGCAGGCGCGCGCGCATTGCTGCTGCTGAGCCAGCCCTGACTGGGCCACGCACGGCACACCCGCGGCGGCGGGGCTTCACGCGCTTGCGGCTTTTCACAGCACGCGGTCGCGCTCCGTGGGCAAGAGCGCTGGGAGCAGCCACCTGAGGGGAGGAATTAATTCCTAGCCTGCAAACCGAATGCTGAACAACTTTCAGGGGACTTCTCTCCAGCTCTTCCAGAGGGGGGAGGGGGTCAGACTGTGCGAGGAAGGAAGCGCAGGTTGCTACCTTGTAAACAAGGTTCTTGGAGATGGCTTTGTCAATTCTTACATATGGGTTTGTGGATGCGCGTCCTTCTTAGCCGGCTGGCCACAGCTATTGGTTAAGTTCCAGTTGTGATAGTCTATATCCTCGCACCACCTCCTATATATTGTATCCCCCTCCTGGAACCTGACAGTTTCTTCTAACCCCGAATTCCATCGTGGGGCTGGTTGGGAGGGTATTGTGAGACTTGACAGCCATCTCGAAGAACCTTGTTTACAAGGTCGCAACCTGCTCTTCTTCGAGTGGGCTCCGTCCATTCTTTCATATGGGTGTTTACCCAGCTAGGAGGAGGTGGGCAGAATTCTACTTTTATTTTATTTTTTTTAAGGATGAATCTGGAGAGCAGTGCTCTTTTTCAACAGGATAAATCTTTATTTCCATCTTGTAGTACAGTATCTAAAACTGCAGTACCCATCATCTAAGCTCTTTTTGTGATCAAATCTAATGAACAGTGCTTTACAAATGTATTTTCAGTTGCCCAAGTGCTGGCACACCTGCCCCTGCTGCTATTGAGGCACCTAATCCCCCTGTGGTGTGTGCTCTTACTGCGGCTGGATGGCTTTGACCCTGAGATCCATAACAAAGTTGTATGCAATCCACAATCCATCTTGATAATCTTTGATTGGTAACTCTCTCTCCCTGATCCATCTGCCTCATAGACAGAAATAGGTACTCTGTTCTGCCGAAGTTTTTTGTAGCATGCAACTAGTGAAGCAGGGCTCTTTTTACATCTAGGGAATATAACTTCTTTTCCTCACTTGTTATATGTGGCTTTGGATAATACACCGGCAATATTATCTGTGTGTTTAAATTGAAAGGAGTCATTACCTTGGGTCAAAAAGATGAATGGAGAGAGATTACCACCTTGTCCTTGTGGAACTGCATTTAAGGTTGTCTAATGGTTATTGCCTTGATCTCCCCTACTCTACATTAAGTCATTATACCTCTTAGGAAACTGAGCTTTAAAGTTCCATGCCTTAAGGTAGCGTGTGACATTATTATTTATTATTACAAGCATTTGTATAGCGCCAGCTGTGTACCTGGTGCATTACAGAACAACAAGATAGACGCAGTCCCTGCCTACAGCTTACAGTCTAATAGACACAGAGGGGGAAGAGAAGGAGAGGGGGCATAGGGAAAGACAAGGGATAAGTAACATTCAAGCAGATGTGAAGTTGCAGGTGCACGTGCTTGGCTTGGTTCAATCAATCAATCAATAAATTTATTGTTTAGCCAAAAGCCATAACAAGTATAAAAACAAAACATAACTGAATGGAACGCCTCAGGGCAAAAACATATACAATGTCCCGAGGCAATCACACAAATCTTAAAATAAACAAGTGGAATAACAGATTTCCTAACGTCATGTAAACAAAGCCAAGTTGGGCCCCATAAGATCATCCATTATAAGCAAAGAGGGGTCAGCACCTGCTGTCTGATCCGCATTACCGCCCAGCAAAAGCTAGCCACTGCCCTTGCTGTTTCAGAATCAATAGGATTCAAGAGTCTCCGCAAACCACCACCCAAGGTTCCATCACCCAAGAGAAGATCCCCCAGATACTTATGCCTGGGCCCAGCAAATAAGGAGCAACAACCAATTATATGTTCAGGCGTGTCCCCCTCCCCCAGGTGGCACAAGGGGCACAGTCGCTGGTCATATGGGGTGCCTGCATATCGACCCTCCAGGATCGCTGACGGGAAAACGTTCGCCCTCATTTTAAAGAAGACTGCACATTTATTAGCATCCTGCCACACAAAAAGGTAGTAAGAGCCAGATGAAAGAGGATTGTATGATATAAAATCTGGCACCACCCTCTGCATAGCCATAAGTGCATCCTCCGTTTGGAGGGTCTGGTCCCGCAGCCGTCTTTTGATTAGTTCCTTGGCAGCCTCCAACCCAAGGTACCCCAAATACTCTGGTGAGAATCCTAGCTTAGATTTCCTGCTTCACCGATTCCTTCCAATTATCCCCAAGGCCTGATGAGATAGTCAAAGCCAACAATGTACCTTTAGGGGAAGGAGGAAAAGGAACCACCCTGGCCCAGTAAATAAACAATGCCTGCAGGGCATGGGTTCTAAGCGGAAGGCAAAGAGCTTCTGTCCTAAGTATCACCTGGAGTGTTCCTCTTGGGGCCCCCAGGATTGCCCGAAGAAAATTGTTCTGAAGGCATTCCAATTTAGAAAGGAACGCCAATCCCCACACCAGGAAGGCATATAATAGTTGGCCCACCACCCTTGCCCTAAAAAGATGAAGGGCTGGTAGAATCAGCTTCCCCCCCTGGCCGAAAAAGAACTTAATAATTGCTGCCATGGATTTGCCCACGAGTTCTTGGACAGCATTAAAATGAGCCTTCCATCCACTATGGGCAGAAAAATCCACCCCCAGATATGTAAATACATGCACCTGCTCGATGGGATTATCCCTAATTGACCAGTGGTGTAATTTCTGCACACCTCCTGCCCCTACAACCAGCACCTTAGTCTTGGCGAAGTTGTTAGCCAACATCTCGGCCTGGCAATAGTCTCCAAAAACTGTCATTGCTTGCCTCAGACCTACCAAAGTCTGCGAGATCAGTACCGTATCATCCGCATATAATAGCAACGGCACTCGGCGTTTGCCGATTTTGGGAGCATGTGTGTCAGTTGCTTTCATAAAGCGGATAGAATCATTCAGATAGAGATTGAAGAGGGCAGGGGCTAATAAACACCCCTGTCTCACTCCCACTTTCACCTGGACCGGGTCAGAAAGGGCACCCCGCCGGTTCACCCATACCCGCAAGGAGTTCCCTGTATGTAGTTTGATCATTAAATATAGCAATCTTGGTTCGATGTCCAATTTAATCCAAAGCCGTACTCTGCTTATCGAGTCAAAGACCCTTTCCAAATCAATAAAGCAAAGATAAAGCTTCCTTCGTGCAGAGACCAACTTAGCTATCAATGCTGTCAAAACAAAAATATGATCAGTTGTAGCCAATCCCTTCCAGAATCCTGCCTGTTCCGGCTCGATTATCTCCAGCCTCTCCATCCATGCCTGAAGCTTGCTCAGCAAAAGTTTAGTATATAATTTGACCACAATGCAAAGGAGGCTAATCGGCCGATAGTTTCCCGGGATCCTGGGGTCCCCCTTTTTGTAAATAGGAACTATAATGCTAGAAAGCCAGGAAGCCGGGAATCTGCCCATCTCGTTGATATAAGAAAACAAGGGAGCTAGCAACCCCGCCCACCGAACTGGATCTCTCTTCAAAAGTTTGGGTGATATAAAATCCAGGCCCGGGGCCTTACCATTTTTTAGCTCACCAATAAGTAGAACCACCTCTTCCACTGAGACTGGGGGCCAATTCTGGAACCTATTTATAGGCAGAATAAGTAACTCAAAATCCCCCACCTTAGGCTTAGAAAAAAGGGTTTCATAGAAGGATTGCCACACTTCTGGGCATAACGGAATTACACCATGGTGTCCTCCTTCCTTCTGGGATTGACGAATGATTGCCCAGAATTTCCGTGTATCTTTGTCATTGGCTGCCCTAATAAGAGTAGCCCACACAGCTTTCTGTGAATCACACAACTTTGATGTCAATAAGTTGCGATAATTGTTCCGCACTAAGGACAATTTAAGCCTTACAAACTGACAGGGGTTATGTCTCAGGTCCCTAGCTATATGGCGAAGTTGAGCCCATGCCTTATGGCAATCGGCATCAAACCAAGTAGGAGAACCAAAGAAAGGGATTTCTCTCCTAGTGTGGGAAGCCCTGGTGGTAATGACAGGATTCAAAAGTGACAGCAACTTATCATACCAATTGATGGTATCTGATCCCTGCGCTACCATACCAGCACGCATGACAGCTGCTGGAGGGGACTCCAATAATTTAGCAACAGCCCTTTGTAGATCTTCCGACCATTTGACACGTCGCAAAGTGGGAGTTTCGTCATCCAAAAACTCCGGTGGGCCGTAGTCAAGCGAACAGCTCCTAGGAACCTTAATACTCATTATTAGGGGAAGGTGATTGGACACACCCAGTGACACAACCCGAAACATCTGCACTAAAGAAAATAAATGTGGGGCGATTAATAAAAAATCCAGAACACTGGAACCCTGAGAGGAATGAAAGGTAAAATTTCCCTCCAGATCATCCCCGGTCCTCCCATTAATTATAAGATCTAACTCACACATCAATTTCTCCAGGAGAGGTTTCCTAGGGCCTATAACTTGATCCTTTGAGTGACACGGGGGAATGAATAAACAACTGTCTATTGGATCCTCCAGGCAGGGCCAGGTCTGAACACTTGTGGAGTCGCCCAGTCTGGAGTTGAAATCACCTCCCAACAATAAACAAACATCCGGGAACTGTGTCACGGCCTCACTCACCAAGTCCGTTAAAAGGCACCAAATCTCTGGAAAATAATAAGGGGAATATTCCGGTGGGATATAAATGATACCGATCAATAATTCCAAACCGGAGGGGAATTGACAATGAAAAAGAATAAAGTTGGCCTTAATAGAGCCTATTTGTTGTACCTTTACTAGCAAGTTAGATGCTATAAGTAACACCAGGCCACCAATCGGTCGTCCCTGGGAAGTAGAAGGTGTAGCATCCAGCCAGAACATATCGAAGCCCCTCCAACTACCCTTAAAGGGGGGTTCCAACAACTAGGTTTCCTGCAAAAGAGCAATGTCATATGGAGCGAGAAAATTATAAAATTCCGGATCTAATTGGTGCGCCCTCCACCCCGAAATATTCCAGATTGTCAAATAAAGGGGTGCAACCAACCGGGCCTCATGTCACTGCCCCTGAGTGGGCCTAGGTCGCTGTCTCAGCACTCTGCCTAATACAGGGGGGGGGAACTAATCGAGGGGACTCTGCCAGAGCCGGTAAAGGCACCATAGGCCGATCAGACTGAGTATCCACCACCTGAGGAAAAGAATTTATCTCGGATAGGGCTTGCGGCATTTCCACCTGAAAGGCCCTCTCAGACAACACCTGAGAGCCAATCAAGGTCTGCAAGTTGCTTGTAACCATCCCTCCCAACCCGGGGCAATCTACCCTAGATAAATGCCCCCGGATAGTCCTACTAATGGGTGTAGAACTAAAGCATTCCATCCCCGCCTGCGCCTCTACCCTCGTACCACCACCTCCCCCTGAGGACAGCCAGCTAAAAGAATGGGAACAGGAATAGGAAGATAGAGGCACGGGCAACGGGGTGGGAAGGCAAGGCTTACTTTCTCCAGCTCTCATTTCTCCCAATTGGGGCTGTAGTGACTCCAATCATTCCAAAAAATGGATCTGTAAATCTACTGGAGGTGAGGCGGGCAAGGTGGGCAACCCAACCCTCACTTGCTGAGGCCACTTGAGTGGAGAAAACCCCCTAGTCGCCCCCCATCTCGGAGGTAAGGGGGGCACTATACTTTGTCCACTAACAGATGGTACTGCCTCAGAAAATAAGGGTTTCGTAGGAGCTGAAATCCTAAAAGCTGGGGGCTCAGTCACCCGGGGGGGAATAGCGGGGGCAGAGGGACAAAAGAAAGTCGGGAAAACTTGTCTAAACCCAGTTCCCCACCTAGGGAGCGGTCCGGGTAGATCCCCAGTCGACCCCCCCTGAGAGGGGGAGCAGTTCTGGAAGGCACAAGAGACAAAAACTGCCTGCTTCTCTAGCTGACTCTTAAGCGCAAGGATATGGGAAATTAAACTCGTAGATACAAACGTCACTACAATCATTTGCCTATCCTCTGAGGTAACCAATTGGTCCACTGGCAAAATCTCTCTTCTGGTGATCACGATTTTCTCTTTTTTCAAAAGGGGTCTAAGATGCTCGGCTACATCTAAAGCTGTAGCCCACTGGGGAGAACAATGCCCCCTTCGGGGGAGAATAGTGAATACTAGGGAAGCAGCCAATAACCCAAAGGACCCGGCATTGTCTACTGAAATAATAGGAGGAAGGGCATCATAGGGCAAAATTGATGGCAAGGGGCAGGGAGAGGATAGCGGGGCCAAAACTTGGTGAGTAGGACACAAGGGCCTCACAGAGGGGGTGGAAGAAGACACTGGGGGACCTAGTTCTGCAACCTGGGGACAACCCCCCACCCTCTCCTGAACAAGTCTTTCAATAGACTCCATCTTGCCCTGGAGTTGCGAGAGTTTGGAAAACATAAACTGTAAAGTCTCTGCTGTGAGCATAACATGTTCTGTCAGAAAGGCAGCTAGTTTTCCATCTGGCACAGGGCCCTGCCCTGCCCTACCACCTATAGGCGGGGGACCCAGAAATGGTTGCCCAAAATCCCGTGGGACTTCTTGTATGGGGGCATCTCGTACGGTGTTACTAGGCTCCTCGGGAACTACTAGAGGCTGAAAGTGATTGGTAGTCAAGATTCCGGGGGGCGCTGTCAAAGCCACCACTTTTCTCACTGAAGTACTATGAAAAAAGGACTCAAGTTTCCTCTGTTTAAGTAGCTTAGCAGGTAGTCCGACGGGGTCTGAAGATGCCATCCTTTTATCACCTCAGACCTTTCCCCATGAGATAGTTGGAACGTAATAACCCGGCGCCTCCGGCAGCTCGCCTAAGGCCGCGTGCACAAGGGCGCACCCTTGCATGTGCAGCCCTTAGGCGCGTGGCCCCTGGCACACACTGCCGGCGCCGCCAGCGGCTGGAAGCAAGTTTAAATAGCCCGCCGGGGTGCACACAGGTGTTAGTTCTCACTCCGGTGCTTGGTGCAGGGGTTCCTCTCGCCCGTTCACGGCCACACACTTGCTGCTACTCCGTTCTTTCCCACCACTTGGCTTGATTGCAGTTGGCAGGAGTCTGTGGGGAGGGCAGACAGTAAATATTGCGGGGAAAGTTCTAACAGGTGTTGGGAAAGGCAGTGAGGAAGAGGTGGGTTTTGAGGAGGGATTTGAAAGTGCGGAGGGAGGGGGCAAGGTGGATGTGGGCAGGGAGGGAGTTCCAGGCATGGGGGGCAGCAAGAGAGAAGGGACAAAGGCGGTTAAGGGAGCAGGGGAGAGCGAGGGAGGGGACAGAGGAGGAGCGGAGAGTGAGTGCAGGTGTGTGTAAGGAGATTAGGGCTGAGAGGTAAGGGGGAGCCAGGTTGTGAAGGGATTTGTAGGTGAATACCAGGAGCTTGTGAAGGATGTGTTTGGGAAGGGGGAGCCAGTGAAGCAAGGAGAGGAGAGGTTCAAAGGGAAGATCCATGAGGGCTCGCAGAACCACCTGGAGATCCCATAAATGTACCATTTTGTTTATCTTAGGAAATACATTTTTTATGTCCTTGAACATACCTCTGTTGTACCTCAGGCTGTGTGAAAATTGTCCTTCACCTGGTACCCAACCTGGCTAAATGTATCATGTATGTTAATACTTGCATCAGGGTTTTTTTGATGGAATCCCTGCTCAGCTAGCCAATATGTAAACTGCTTTCAGTTCAATTGGTAAGTTTTTTGAGTGGATGGTTTTATGTAATTTCCCATTACCCAGGCTATCTCATCTGATATTAAATCTTGAGGTGTGAATCCTTTATCTGCCATGCCGTAAGGTGGAGTGTTCTGATACCTGGATGGATTTGTCTCCCACCTTGTTGTGTTAAAAGATCTACCTTAATTGTGAGGATTCGGAGCTCGCATGCCAGAGTGCGGAGCTCTGCATACCATACCTGGCGAAACCAGTTAGGTACCAATAAGATGGCATCTGCACCATCCATTTATATTTTTTCTATTACCCGCCCTAACAGTGGTATAGGGGGAAAACATGTAAAGTAGACCTTTGCCCCAGTGGTGCAGGAAAGCAACTCCCAGTGAACCTCTGCCTTGGCCTGCTCTGGAGCAATAATTTGGGCAGTGTGTTATACTCCATGGCAAACATATCGCACTGTGGCGTTCCTCACCTGGTGACTAGATCTTGATATATCTCCCTGGACAGTTGCCATTTGTGTGGGTCTATGCTTCACCTGCTCAACACATCCACCTAGGAGTTTTTGATCCCTGCTAGGTGTATAGCTGTTAGAGTAATTCCTCTTTTTAAAGTCCACAGCCATATTTCTCATGCTAGAGTATTCAGACTCCTGGATCTAGTTCCCCCTTGTTTGTCTAGGTAGAACATCACAGTGCGATTGTCTGTAGTGATCTGCACTGTTGTGCCCTCTATACACCCTTGGAAAGCTTGCAGTGCTCTTCCAATGGCTAGAATCTTTAGGTAATTAATGTGTCTCCATCTCTCTTCCTGGTTCCATGGTGCTGCTACCGAGTAGCCATTCATATGGGCTCCCCAACCTGAAAAGGAGGCATCAGTTGTAATGAGATACTGTGGGGGCACTTCCCAGTAGAGCACTCCCTGTAAGACGTAGTTCTTGTCTAACCACATATTGAGGTTTTCTAACCGGATTTGGGGATGAACAGCTTTTTATGTGGGTGTTGGAGACAACCCATTGTGCTATGGACAAACTACATTTGGCGGGGCTGCATGTTCAACCTCGCGTTTGGTGTGACCTCCATTGCAGAGGCCATCAAACCTAATAGCCTCTGAAACGTTTTAATCGCCTGCCTGGGCCGAGTTCTTATGGCAGTAAGTACCTCCAGTATATCTTTGTCTCTTTCCTCTGGGGCAAACATCTTTGTGTGTTCTGAATTTAGTATCGCTCCTATATAGCGAATGCATTATGTTGACTGTAGCACAGATTTCTTTACGTTTATGTAAATGCATAAAGAGGTACATAGATTTCGGGTTACCTCCAGGCTTTGTGTTACTGCTGCTGGGGTGTGCCCCACTAGCAGCCAGTCATCCAAGTAGGGGTAGATATGTATGCTTCTCTACCTCAAGTATGCCATTACTGGAGCCATGCACTTAGTGAATACTCCTGGTGCCGAGGATAGGCCAAATGGAAGGGAGGCATACTGATAATGTTTGTTTTCAAATCTGAAACGGAGATACTTTCTATGGATTTCATAAGTATGCAGCCTTCATATCAAGAGTTAGATACCATTGGCCCTGTCTAAGGTACCTGTGCAGAGTGCGCAAGGTTACCACCTTGAATTTATTGTATTGTATATATTTATTAAGACCTCTTAAATCCAGGATTGGTCTATATCCCCCATCTTTCTTTTCTATAACAAAATACCTTGAATAGTAACCTGTGTTCCAGTTAGAGGCAGGAACCAGTTCTATTGCTTCCTTTTTTATTAGTTCATGGACTTCAGTTGTAAACATGTTAATTTTTTTCCTGCCAATAACAACTGTGGTGGGGGAGGTATATTAGGGGGCAATTTTAAGAAACATAATGTGTAACCCTGCAATATTATACTGAGTACCCATCTATCTGTGGTAATAGTAAACCAAACTGAATAACAACTTCTCAAATGCTCTCTAAATTTCAACTCTTGAGCACCCATGAGGGATAGTTGTGCTGACAGTAATTGTCACTTTCTGTTTCGTCTTGGTTGCAGCTGTTGTGGTGTTTTGTGTTGGTGGTAGTATGGTCTGTTTTGTGGGCACTGCCTGTCTGAGCCATAATTTGGCTGCCTCCTTGCTCTTTGTGCATAAGAAAGTGTGTATGACCTACTATATCTGTAGGGATATCTTTGTTGTGGCTGATAGTATGAGTATGGTGCATCCCGTGACCATACTCTTAATCTGGTTGCTGATGTTTTTGATTTTTGTATCTTTTCCAGAATGTCATCAGTGGCTTGTGAGAATAGGCCTCCCTCATCGAAAGCCATGTTCTAAATGCAAGTTTTACTATAGGTCTCTAAGCGTGTTGCTCTTAGACATGTATGTCTCTGTAGAACTACAGCAGTGCACAGGCTTGGACTTAGGGGCAGGTCCCCTAGGCCCAGGCCTTTGAAGTCATTTTCTGGAGGGTGGCAATCCTGGTGCCACTGCCAGTCATTTTTATTTTATAAAAATCTCTTTTCTTCCTGCACAGCTGGAGGCTGCTCCCCCGCAGCCAAAGCCTGCTGCCTGGGTCCCCATCTCTCACCTGCCTCTGCCTGCTAGTAGTTCAGCAGCACCAGTGGGGACACCATGGGACTGGGAGTTAAAGCTGTTTGTTTACAAACAACTCCTTCCCATGTGAGTGATCAGAAGGTTGTTGCCTTGTAAAGAAGGTTCTTTGAGATGGCCCCAACCATTCTCACAACTGGGTTGTGCATATTCAAATAATAGACCACGTGATGGTCTCAAGCTCCTCTAGTATAAAAAGCACTCTCCCCCTCAGAATAACAGTTCCTTCCAACCCTTTCTAGGAATGTAAGAAAAAATTCTATGCAGTGCTGGAAGGGTGGGTGTTGTGAGAATGTTTGGAGCCATCTCGAAGAACCTTGCTTACAAGACAGCAGCCTTCTGTTTTTCTTCAAGTGGCTCCTCACAGGCCATTTTCACATGACTCTACCAGGTGGGGGTCCGTGGGCAAGCCGGTGCGTGGGTTGGGCATGCACACGGCTGCACACGAATCTCCACTCATCCACACCCATGGAGCAACCACCATTTTCCTCCGTGCGTGGGGACAAGTGGGGGGGTGAGTGGGGATACGTGTTAGGTTGATGTGCCTAACAGGCAACCCCATTCACCGCAGGTGTGCATGTCACATAATTTACACGGGGCTCCCCCACCCATGAACACGCAGCTTGGGGACAGAGCTTGGGGGCAGGGCTTTGCTTGGGGGCAGCAGCCTGAGAAAGGCCTGGGGCGCAAAATTCCTAAGTCCGGCCCTGGCAGTGCATGCAGCTGTTATACAAGCGTGCTGCAAGCTCTGCAGCTGGTACTTGCTAATCACCTGGCCTTCAGCTATCAGTGTCATGGCTTCATGCCTGTCACACTCTGGGAGTTTGGGGATATTTTTTTTTACCTGTTCCCAAAGTTGGTGCTGATACGTTGCCATCACAGAGGAATAATTTGTTATCCCCATGAGCATTGTGGAGGATGCAAAAATCTTTCTCCCCAGTACATCTAGTTTCCTCCCCTCCCTTTCAGCTGGGGAGGAGTCTGAGGAGTTCCGTCTCACTCTCTCTGTAGAAGCACCCACCACGAGGGAATTAGGGACCAGGTGCTCAAAATAAATTTGGTGTCCCTCAGTAGGGAATAGATAGAACACACTTGCTGAATGTGTGATTGGCTGAAGGATAGCCAGTGTTTCCCAGTGGCACTTTATCTCAGCTGCCAATCGTGGAACCAAAGGTAGTGCTACTCTTGTTGTTTGCCGTTGCCCCAGGATTTTGAAAACTGGATCTGGTTCCTCCATGGTTATAGGCTACTTTAACAGTAAGAGCAAGCGCTGTGGCCACCCTCTTTACATACTGGTTAAATTGCTTATGGCCCGCCGTGGAGGCCATGAAAACATCCATGACATCATCAGAGGGGGGTTGATCCTCTTCCTCCTCCTGGTCATCTTGGTCGTTTGTCCTCTCTAGGGATGGGCGAACAGATCACGGTTCGGGTTTGGCCGTTCGGTTCGGCTGCGCTCGGTTCGTCCGTTCGGTTCGTCAGTTCGGTTCGGCTGTGTTTGGTTCATCCGTTCGGCTAGTTCGCCGAGTTCGGGTTCGGCTGTTCGGTTCGGTCGTCCGAACAGGCCGTTCGGTTAGGCCGTTTGGCTGTTCGGTTCGGCCGTTCGAGAAATGTTGTTATGGGTGTTTTTTTGTTTTTTATATGGTTTTTTTGGTTTTTTATTGGGTTTTATATGGTTTTCTTTTGTTTTTTATTGGGTTTTTTGGTTTTTATATGGTGTTTTTTTATTTATTTATTTTTATCTAATATTATATCTATCTATCTACACTAAATCTAACTGCTATTAACTATTCTAAATGCTATGAACTAAATGGATTATCTAAGTACACAGACCTACTCCTACAAACACTAAAACTAAATCACTAATGCTATCTCTATCA
>QEPC01004521.1:2181478-2203049 GCA_003113815.1 Sphenodon punctatus
GTGGCAATGCAGCCCTGAAACTGGCCACATTTTTTTAAAAGGCCTGTGTGCTTGGACAGGCATTTGGCTGTCAGGGATAGGGTGTAGCTACTAGGGATGCTGGTCTGGATGGGCCTGGTTTGGTGGCAATGCAGTCCTGAAACTGACCAATTTTTTTTTTAAAGCCCTGTTTGCTTGGACAGGCATTTGGCTGTCGGGGATAGGGTGTAGCTACTAGGGCTGCTGGTCTGTATGTGTCTGGTTTGGTGGCAATGCATCCCTGAAACTGGTCAATTTTTTTAAAAAGGCATGTTTGCTTGTGCAGGTGTTTGGCTGCCAGGGATAGGGTGTGCTACTAGGGATGCTGGTCTGGATGGGCCTGGTTTGGTGGCAATGCATCCCTGAAACTGGTCAATTTTTTTTTAAAGGCCTGTTTGTTTCAACAGGCATTTGGCTGCTGGGAATACAGTGTAGGTACTCTGTACAGTGTAGGAGAAAGTTGTGAATAGAGGAAAAAGTAGGTAGGAGCATGGCAGAAGACTGCAGACAACAAGGTGACCCCTTTCCCCTGTCCCCCACTGAACCCATATTTTCCATCCTACTCCTGTCCTGTCCTTCTCTTTCCTTTAATTCTCTTTGATTCGGCTTGTTGCAGGACAGGGAGCTAACTCAGTCCTCTCAGTTCTCCAAGCCAGAAGGAAGACTTGTCCCAAAGCCTACACCTTCAGAAGACTACAGGTGGCCAAGGATGCCATGAAAATCAAGGATTCAAGGATTCAGGATAAAGGTAGGCGATTTTTTACCCTACTACGGTTAATTTGGACCCGGTGGGAAAGAGACAGGAGAGTGGATGGGACCCCAGTAAGAGGGCTCTCTATCCCCCCAGTGGCAGTGCTTCACACAGCAGCATTCCCAGTGTTAACTAATGTAATGTCCATCCAATGTTAACCCTGGAAACTCCTTGCTGCTGGGTTATGCCCTGGCTCCGCCTCTAGGTTCAACCCACCCACTGCCCCACCAGCTTCCAAACCCACCAGCCGCCCATGCCCTCACGTCTACCACTGTGGCTACTTTAGGCCACCTCAGGGCAGTGTGTGTGTGAAGAATGCATCCAGAACTTAGGCTGCATTCCTATCTGCACTCAGGGTAAAACTGATTCCACTGTTCATGCAAGGCAAAGAAATAACAGAATTGTTGGCTCCCTGGTCTATATAAACACAGAAATGATAAAGGTGGTAGTGGGACTTTGCTGGTTTTATTGTATTGAGAGTAATAATAGGCACCTGCCATCCTGAAATATGTAAGAATTATACTAGTCATTATAGCATAGGTTGTAAAATAGTAACTGCATATGTTCTGAACCTTTCTAGCTGGCCATCTGTTAAGCTGCTACTGTGAAAGCATTTTGTGATAAGTAAATAAAGACAAGGATGGATCCATATTGCTTAAAAAAATTCCCTAGATGTTCATTTGAAGATACTTTACTCTTGAAAGACAATAAAACTGCTGAGGCATGTTTAACAGTCACAGAGTAGGCTGAGGTTGCTGAAGAGCAGGACATGCTTTACACCTTCATTTTAAGTTTTACCTAGGTTCTGCTGTGAAGAGAGGAATGAATTAAGATGAATGTATAGTCTGATTTTGGGAGTGTAATGGGCTTTTGCATTTGCCAGCATATTGTAATAAATTAAAACCTGGAACAAAAAAACCACCACGGATCCTAAAAATAAGTATAGGATATTACACTGTGATGTGAGGGAGTATTTGTAAAAGGCTTCAACACACCCAAGGGACAGAGCTGGCAAGTATTTTCAAAGTGCTTTATGCACAGAGGTCTAGTTATGCATAGAGGTCAGATTACAATGGGGGAAATTCAGGGCAAAAACCAACACATGGCTTAAATCCTCAAAGCTCTAAGTCAGCACAAGACCCATTCTCTTCAGTGTGGCTTACAGTGCTCTGAGGATTGGTGCCTATGTTTATAATAACTCGGAGCTTAGAAACAAGCAGTTCTCTTTCTCATTCACTTCTTGGACATAAGAATTAAATTGAATAATTAGCTTCCCAATTTTAATTTGCTCAATGGGATGTAAGCAATCCAAACAGATTAAATTCCATTTTCTGAATTTTTAACCTTTACTTCCTATTCTCCTGTTTTCTAACCTCATTCTAGAGTCCCATGAAATCTGCAGCGCAACAGTACTCTGAAATATCACTCTGTAATAATGGCACCTTCGGACTCAACAGAGCTGCTTCCTGTTTGAATTCGGACTTTGCTGACAAAAATAAGTTTTGTTTCGCATGTGCGAAGTCTTGGTGTGGGGGCCTAATTTTCATAATTTAAATAATTTGTATAAGGTGGTCACCCCCAGGCGTGGATCCATGTGCAATCGCACATGTTGCACGTGACTAGGGCCAGCCCTGCCTTAAATCTGCAATATCTAAAATGTCTGTTTCAGCTGGGGGTATCCTGCTGCCCTGGTGAACTGAAGGACTCCAAACCACTGAAACTGCACTCTCACCAGCCTTTTCTCTCTCCTCTCCAGTTTGAGTGTAACTGTAATTGTGCATTGTAACTGTTCTCATGTTGCCTCCCCTGCTTTAATACTTCTGTTATTGCCGTGGCCACTCTAGGTATCCCAAACTACTAAAAGCCTGGTATTACTCCAGAGACCAGAGAGCAAACAGGAAGACAAAAGGAAAAAAGGAAAAATTACAAGGGGAATACATGACTGTGATGCAGACAAACAACAGGATTCATCCTTTCACCCATTATGAAAAATACATGTGAGAGAATAAGCAGACCTTGGTTTCTAAGTTAAATATTTTTATTAGATGTGCGTTTTACCTGCTACATCCTGCAACCTAACCTTTTGATAAAAGAAAAAGGGGGGCAAAGGGATGTTGCCGAGCTTAGCACCCGATAAGAACGCAGCCTGAGTCTGCAGCTTTGGGTGGAGCCTTGCAAACTGGGTTAGTGTATAGAGGGGGCTGAGAGTTGCCAAGATGGGGAGGAAAACAGAGGTAGAAGCTCTGGGTCAGGCATGGGGTATCAAGAGAAAGATGTGGGGGTCTGGGGAAGCAGTGTGCTTGTGCTTGGAGGAGAGAGGAAGGATATCCCTGCAATAGTTGAACCAAATTTACTCCTCAACGCCATTTTTAAACAAAGGCTGGGGAGGTGGGTCCATGTACGCTGAGTGGGATGGTTGCAGACGGCCCACCCATTTGAGGCGGATGGGGAGGAATGCACACGCGCCCCTACCCACACATTTCAGCCTTCTCCCGCAAGGAACACTCTGGATTTTTCTCCGATGCTCTGAGTGACAATGGGTAGGTGGTGCATGGGTTACGGGAGCATGCACCCCCACACAAACATCGTCTTAAGACTGGCATTTGGATGCTAGTGGGGTGGGTGGACCTGTGTAATTGCATCTCATTTAAAAATAGCCTATGTGTGTCTATATTAGGAATGACACCTAGCAGTGTAAAAACTTCTCATATAACCAAGGCCTAAGATTCTGTTTGCAAAGCCTAATCCTTCTGTCAGTTACCACTGTGCAGATGAACCTCTAAATCTTTGCATCTGTGATGGTCATTCATACCTGTGCAAAGTGAGTGACTTGGCAGCATTTCACAGGAGCAAGTGAGTACAGAAAGCTCCATACAATGGGAAATCAAGCCCAAGGGGTTTACTTAGATGCGTAAGGGACGCCTCGCAACTCTGTGGATGCCGGCACCCGCAGCTGCGGTGGCCTGCACGCTGGGGGCTCCTGTCCCCGGCTTCACCACCACCTACGGTTGTCCCGGCGCCAACCCCAGGTGCGCCGCGGAGTCCCGAGGTTGCCAGGACAACCCCACAGCAAGCCGTCACCCTGGACCCACCCCCTGCAACCACGCACAACGCAGGGGCGGGGCCAGTGCCGCTGTGCTGCTCCTTGCGGCTGCAGGCGCAGCAGGGAGGTGGAGTTAGTGCTATAAATGCCGGCGCTGAAGTTCCCACAGCGCCGGCGATCAGATTAGACTGGCCCCTTATTGCAAGCGTGTCCTGTGCATTGTAGCTGTGATTTCCTGATTCCCCTCCTGTTGTCCCTTCTTCTGTTCCCTCCTTCCCTGTGCCTGCATGAGAGTTGGACTGTGATCAGAGAGTGAGTGGGTGAGTGTCTCCATTTCCCCGTGTTTCCTGTAGCAATTGTGAGAGCTCAGGCGAACAAGTGGGTGAGCGAGTGTTGCCATTCCCCCTTGAGGGGGGTTCCCCCCTTGACATTACCCCTGCTTCCGAGTTCCCCTCCTTCCTCACGAAGCCTGGGTCCTGGCCCTTCCTGTCTGCACCTCCATCACGGTCCTCCCCCATTCCCAGAGTTTGGATTCTGTGTGTGTGGTGGGTGAATGGGCAAAGGGTCACTCCAGTACAATCTGCGTGGCACCCTATGATGACAGAGGCCCATACTCTTCAAGAGTTGAGGGCCATTGTTCTATCCTGGCATCTTCCACCAGCAAGTCATTTCCCGCACCTTGTGGAGTCTCCCAGGGGGCCCTAGGTCTGCTTGTGACCCCCTGTGTGGGTGTGTGAACCCACAGCTTCCCTTTCAAGGCACCTTTTCCCCCCATCCCCGTGACAAGGTGTGAGATCAGAATTTGGCCTGCAGAGTCGTTACAGCTGATGATGGCTTATGTGCCCAGCTTAGCTTAGAGAAGCCAGATGGCTTTGCAAGGATGGCAGCAAGGAAAAATATTTTACTCAAACTCAGGAACTGCACGTGAGGAGCCTAGAATTGTCACTTTTTATGTCAAACTACATAATAGCAACTATTCACTTTTAATCTTTCCTTTATAACAATGTATTAAAATAAACAGGCTTTTTGGTTACAAAAATAGTTTAAGATCAATTTGATTACAGTTTACCTCACAATTTGACATTGCGACAATACATATACCATACTGCACAGACTACAAGTTTGACTGCAAAGGAGATCAGCTGCTACAAGTTAAAGGCCCAGATTTGCATTCTTTGCCTGAGGCCACAAACCTCAAACCAATTATTTTATAGTTGTCCTGTGGATTCCAGTTGTATTAACTTCAATGGGACTACCCCAGAGTAAGCAGTATGAGGATTCCTGAGTACGCAGTACAAAATGTGGCCTGATATGTTATTAGCCATAGGGTGCCGTCCTCTGTCCATTGACAGCAGTGGCTCAGATCCCACTGATTTGAATGGATGGAGGATTGCACAGCAAGTATTCAATACCTATAGAAGGCTAGAATCCTGTGTATAAAGGGAACCTGGGCTCTTCCAACCTGTTCTTCTGTTGACTCTTGAACATCAGCCAACCATCAAAATTCAGGCAGCGAGCTCAGCAGATGTCAGCTCCAAATTGGTTTTTCCCATAAGCGGAAATGATCTCTGAAGATAGTGTCTCTCCCCTGTCTCTGCTGCAAGCTGCGGAATAATATTCAGAGCTATATAGGATTAGCCTACTGCTGAGCCATATTGCTCTTTTGGATGCCACGTGTTTATCAGCCAGCATTCAAAAAATAGCAGGGCAAGTAAAGAGCAGCAGAGCGTGTCCATCTGTCACACTAGTGTGTTGTGTAAGCAATCCTGTCTTCTCTGTAATTCAGACTCACTATTTTCCCCAGATTGACTGTGATTTAGGGAGTTTCTTTCTCTTAAGAAAATATGTTGAAATGACAGTGTTTGTGAAATGGTCCAACTAGACAGCAGCAACACTGAAGTCATCTTTTCATTCTCAGAATAGGCATCGCGAGGGCGGCAGCAGCAGCATATGCTTTCACAATGTTCTCCCAACAGACCCCAATGGATGGGACTTTCTCATGTGCCTCAGTCAGCCAACATAGTATTTTTGTTCAATTACATGGCACCTTTAAAAGAGTCAATTTAATGTCCAAGTTTGCAAATGCATAATCTCCTGGTGCATAAGTCCTGTTTATAGAACAGCAAGGATTAATTTAATAAGATCCTTTGATATATATACATGCCATGGATTAAATGTATCCATAGCAAAATATCATTAATTCCAACCCATTACATTACTTGTGAATTTGACCCACTGTGTCCATGCATCTAAATAAAAATCTCTCCTTTCAAAATCACCACCAGGGTCCCAGCCCTGCAAGTACAATGTACTTGTTTAATTTTACTCACATACAGCTTCTTAGAAGTCAATGGGACTGCTCAGGGATACATTTAACAACGTGCATGAGTGTTCCAGAGATGAAGGATGACCCAAATTACAGTGCAGAAAACACCTATAATGGGTTAAATCCTGGACCTAATTGAAGTAAATGAAGGTTTCGGCCACAAACCCATACTGAAACCCACATGAGGAAGCCCCATGGGTTGGGAGGTTTGATGGGAGAATGTTGTGAAAACAGTACACTCTCTGAATAGGTGTAGCATGGATAGCAGTAAACAGAAGGCTTCAATTTCCACCTCTGTTTAGTCAACCAATTTCACAAGTAAAAGGTTTCTAACGGGCTACTCTGGAGTTAGTGGTCTGTTAATCGCAGCCTTTGTCATCAATTTCAACAGTGTTAGGATTTCACTCTGCATTTGTAGGGGGTAATTTGTTTTACTGTGGGGTTTTTAATTGTATTATTGTTGTTTTTTAATCTGTTTTAATATGTTGTTAGCCACCCCGATATGCTTTTAGCAGGAGGGGGCGGCCTACAAATTTTATAATAAATAAATAAATAAATAAATAATAGAATGCCAGTCAAGCATATCAAAATGTAGATCAATTCCCTTTGAATTTACTTTCTATATATTTATTTTGCTTAGGTTTTTTTTTTTTAAAAAACAAAACAAAAACAAAACCTGTTATAAAGAACTGCATAAAAACTACTCTGGCAAGATTAAAGTGTTACAAAAATGCTAACCCTTATAGTTTGGAGAAAGGTTTTAATAGCTGTTTACATTTAAATGAAGCTTCCAGCAGATGGTGAAAATGTCAGTCATTTGCAGGCAGGGTCTAGATCTTTCAGGTAATGAATAATTAATGAAAGAAAACCCCAGCCACCTTCTAATCACCACACCTGCCCTAATTATCTATGCTTAATAAGGCTTCTGTGCTACATACTTCAAATCTGTCATTTTCTATTATGTGAAACATTAAGTATTCTTCTCTGTTTGTTCTGTGCCTTTCTTCACAGTTCTCCCTCTTCATCAAAAAGTATATGGTGCTTTATTAAATGACATTTCCATGGAAATCGGTGGAGTTTGATTTTAGATTTCAACATTTGGCCCTTTTGTATAGTCCTCCTGCTTATTTATCTCTCCCAATAAGTCTTCCTTAGGACGGCTGGACTCACCTTTTAAAAAAAAACCTGCTGCTCCCATCCTGGTCTTTTCTGCCAGGAAACATACAAGTATTCACCACTTATCCCCTCTTACCTCTATAGCCCTGTGATTTCAGTTATTTGCCGTAAGGCCAAGCTAGGCATGGGACATAAAGGATCACCACCTCCAGTTATAACAAATGCAATCTTATTATAGTCTAACATATATGGTATAGGACCGTAACCAGTGGACATTAACTCACAGGTCAATTATATATTCCCCTGTAGCCCAAATCATAAAGGTACATTCTTTGAGGTCAGAAAGAAAATAGAAATGGATAAGCTTGGATACGTTTTAACTCACTTAGCCATCCTCAAACTAACTAATCCTACCATTAACCAACTCTTCCTTGTCCTTGGGTGATTTCAGACGTTACGGCGGGCCCCATTCACCACGGGCCGTGGGGTGGTTCGGACCACGGCCTGGGGTGAAGGGGCATGCCAACAGACATGCGCCGCCTCACCCCGGGCCGCGGGGACTGGCGAACCACGGCCCGTGGTGAATGGGGCCCGCCGTAACGTCTGACAGCGCACTGCGGATCGCAGTGGGGGCGGGGCCGGGTGGCACAGCGTGCTGCCGCACGGCCCCGCCCCCTGCGTTCCACAATGCCCCCCCCCCCGCCGGACGGGCAGTGTGAGCGGCCAATCCAGTTGCTCCTGACACTGCGTTCGGGGGTGAATGACTTCCATCACCGGCAGTGGTGAGTGAACAGAAGAGACGTTTCGTTCACCCCTGCTGCGGTGGCCATTCACTACACTTCTGGACCCGCTCGCGTTCTCGGGTCCAGAAGTGTGGTGAATGCAAACGCGGCCCGCGTTTGACTGTGGTGAACATCTGGCGGGTAGCAAACAGACGTGCACCACAGTCAAACGCGGGCCATGTTTGAGTGTGGTTCAGGCATGGTGAATCATGGATTCGTCATGTCTGAAATCACACCTTGTTTCATTTCCCTTCATTTAATAATCCCGAGCAGTTTATTTTTCTTTTGTCTTCCTGTTCTCTGTCTGTCTCCCAGCCCCTCTCCTTTCTCTCAACTGCCCAAACTGCTGCCTTTGAATTTTCACTTAACAATCTTTTCTAGAAGCCTTCTTCAAGCAATTCTTCACACCTTATTTGGCCATATCCTTATTCAGTTTTTACCCTGAGTGACAGAGGAGTGTGGCTGGGAAGAATTTGAAGTCATGATCTTTTTTTTCTTTATGTTTTAAAACATTAAAATGAAAAATTGTTAAACTTCTAAAAATAGAATTCCTTAAATAGCTAAAACTTCCAGGCAGTTCTCTCTGGGCTTTACATCTGCCTTAGGGCTTTGCATGTCCTTATAGTAATAACCACAATGGAACAACTGCACTTCATTCTTGTTTGATGTTAACAGAGGAAGGAGGAAACTGGACTCCAAAGATCCAGGGGGGTGGGGGTAGGAGCTAGAGAGTGGTTTATGGAGAATAATACGAATCAGGTGGGAGAGCAGTAGAAGCAATTAGACACATGGTTTCAAGCTGAAAGGCCTTTATCAGGATAATGTGCTGGAGCCAATAGTGGAAGAAAATTTAAAACTAACAGTTCAATATCAGACTGTGGTGGTGAGAAAAAGCAGAACACATACCTACATAGGAAAACAGCATAAATTAAAAGGGATCCAGTTGGTTCTCTTTCATGGTCTCATATCTGACCATAATTAGAGCAGCATTTTTTACTTCATATAACCTACCAGGGGTCAGACAGCTGTCCCCATATCGCTTATAGCTTGCGTCCTTCAAGGAAGCCAGAGATCCAGGTGTGTGTCTGGACTGTAGCACGGTAATGTCATGGGAACACCAAACTGACCTTTAGCACTTTCAAATCATTTATGACACTTGTCACTTCAAAAGAGTCGTTCACACTTTCTACAGGCAGAGAGAGGAAAGCCCTGGCAGAAAACCCAGCATAGGAAAGCCAACTCTGCAGAATATTTCTCTCCTTTCTGCCTGTCTTACTCTAACTCCATTGGAGACACACTACCAGGGATTCCTCCATCGTCAGCTCTGTCCAGAATTCCCCAAGAAGAGAAGATTACACTGTTCTTAGTGGGTACCAAAGAAACGTTATTGCAGATTTATATTGCTTTGGATTTTTTCATATATGGTGGAACCTCGTTATAGCATGTGTCATTGTAGTATGGATTCAGTTATAATGCAGTCTGAGGCATGGCTCTCAATGTGTTTGTTTTTTTTAAATGCAGTACACTTTGTTTTTTTGTTAAAATGTGACTGTTCAGCATATCCAAAGACACAAGAGTGAAGCATCCTTGTTATAATATATGAGACATGGCTCCTAAATACTATATTATAAGAACAGAGTATTACTTACATCGTTCAGGGAAGGAAAACACATGCATCCGATTTCTTTGTCCCTTTGGCTCTAGGCTCTCCAGGCAGTTTTGATGCAGAAATGAAAGGTGTTGCAAAGGCAACTGACCTTCCCCCATTCCAAAGGCTGCATATTGGTTCCAGAGAATGCACATCTTAAGGGGATAGTTGAAGAGCTATGGAGGTCACATGATTTTTTAAATTCAGAACCCATACAAAAGAAACTTCATTCACTTGTGTAAGTTGTACAGCGCTAGGTACACCGCTTGGACTATATAAATAATAAAAATAGTAAGTGATGTTAAAGGAAAGCCAGTATGTGTCTAGTATACTGGATAAACTGATAAGTGATACAGCTCCTTCATATATAGCCGCCCTGAGCTGCCTGTGGCAGGATGGCTGCAGGGTATTATATTTTAGACATAAAATAAATAAAATATATACTATGATGACTCTTTGGGGCTTCTACATAGAAGTGTCAATTAAAGTCTTTAAAACAGTCTCAGAAGTTTAAATGAAAATAGGTTGTTTAGAGAAGCTTTTAACTATTAAAGTTCAGAATATTCACCTCCACTTCACCTTTCCCCCTCCCATTTTCCAAAGCTTGGGAGTTAGTCACTTGAGCCTATTTTTATGGTTCAAACTGAAGGTACAAATATTGCATGTTTTTATATGAGGCTAAAGCTACTACAAATTGCAGCTTTCTAACCTCTCTGTGTCCTTGTCTTAAAAGGAAACCTATGCAACACCTTTAAAAGGCAAGCCTGGGAACAAAAATTCATAGCTGTACTAGATATAAAGAACAACGGACTCAAATTGGACATAGGTTTCATAAGTCATTACAGAAATTTGTACATCTAATGACTGTCTCTACAGCTACAGGAAGCTATAAGTTACTATCAGCAGCTCTTAATCTTCCCACCTTGTATTCTGCCCCTTTGAATTGTGGACCTCCTTACCTGGGTCTCGTTCTCACCTTTTCCTCTCATCCCTTTGCTGTTGTTTCTAATCACTGTATATACCTCACTGCTTTGCTCAGTCTACAGTTCTAAATCCTGACTTGCCTGATGAGGGACCCTGTGAGATCTGAACGCTTGCATACCTCCACCAACTGGAGTTGGTCCAATAAAAGATGCCACTGTACTACTTTGTCTCTATTGCCACAAATCGTAAAGGAAGATTGCCATCTGCACACGGCCTTTTCAGGGGAACTAATGCTATATAGTGTTCATTTCTAGTCAACTTCTTACAACAGTGACGGTGAAGGGCAGGGAGGATAGTTGGCAGAGATCCCATGTGAAATTTGAATTTTCTCACAAAACGGTTGAGGTGTTGAAGATCTAGGATGGGCCTCATTCCTCCATCCTTTTTGTCAACAAGGAAGTAGTGGGAATAAAAACCACGTTGGAGGTTACTTAGAGGGATTTCTCAATTGCCCCTTTCTCCAAAAGGGAGTCCACCTCATTAAGTAAAGGTGTCTTGTGAGAGGTGTCTCTTAAGAGGGACTGGAGAGGAGATGGAAGGGTTGGGGGAAGGGACTGGAACTGGATGGAATATCCCTGTTTCACTATTTCAAGGACCCATCTGTCAAGAGGTGATGGAAGATCAGACAGGGTAGTATAGGAATAGTCTGTCCTTGAACAGGAAGTTGGCTCAGCTAGTGCACTTGACCTCTGCCAGATCAAACTTTTGACTGAGGCCCGGCTCCCTGGGTCAAACTAGAGTTTCTCTGCTTCGGTCTAGGCTTGTTAAAGCGCCTGCGGCTATTCTGATATTGGTAGGGTTGTTGAGGTTGTGGTAGTACAAACCTCCTAGTGTGGAATGATGGCCAATGTTGCTTATAATAAGTCACAGACGTTGAAGATCTGTAAGAGTGACAAGGAGCTTGCCTGACTACGCCCTGGGCCCTCACTGGTAGATAGGTAGGTAGGTAGGTAAATCATTTATTGTTAGCCTTTGGCTTTAACAATATACAACATATAATGAACCGCAATAAGTAATACAAGGTACAAACTAATAAAAGAATAAATCAATGCCCTTATATCACTTTGTCAAAACGTACCCACCACCATAAATAAGCCATGTACACTCCTGGCAAAAGCATGCCACACATTTGACCCTGGTTACAGGACCAAGTAAACCCCCAAATCAGACAACAATGGCTCAGACGCTCATGCGTTCCCATTTTTGCTTATAAAACATTATACAGACACAATATGCTGCAACGGCTCTAGAGCAAGCAGTATCGGCACCATCCAGGAGATACTGAAGCACCTGGTCATCGTGAAGATCCATGGAAAGTCCCTTAATATACACCCCTATATATTTGTTTCTTAGATGGCAGAACAATGGACATTCAAGGATTATATGCCCATTTGATTCGGGAACAGCCATATCACAAGGGGGGCATATTTTATCCTCCCTTAAGATCCTCTGGTATCTGCCCTCCAATATTGCAGATGGAAAAGTCTGGGCCCTCACTGTCTGGGAGGTCTTTAATCTTCTTCAAGGTTTCATCTGTTTTCTTGGAAAACAACCCATCACCCTTGAAGGGAAGATCCTCCAGTCGAGCCTTGTTTTCAGGCATTAGGGATGTCGATTGGAGCTATGCGTGATGTCGTGTTGTAACCGCAGCAGCCATCACTCTAATTGTACTGTCTGCAATATGCATTGCCGAGATGAGCTGGAATTGCACCAACTGCGAGCCTTCTATTTGCAGTGTTTTCAGTTCAGCTGGGGTTGTGGTCTCAGAGACCTTTTCCCACAAGGCATGCTGATATGCTGCCATGGCAGCTGCATAATTTGATGCCCACAGTGTCAGTGTGCAGGCTGAGAGAGATTTCCTGCCAACAACATCCAAGTGGCGTCCCTCTTTGTCCAAGGGGGTAGTCTTGACGGTGCCAGCCAGAAGTTTCGACGTATCCACAGTTACGACCATCGAATTTGGGGCTGGGTGATGTGTGAACATATCCGTGGTGTGGGATACTGGATGGAGAGAGTCTGCAAGTTTGCTAACTGGTGGAGCCAAAGAGGAATTCACCCAGGTAACTTTAGTGGGCTTAAGAAGTTCCTCAAAGAGGGGTAGTGTGATATGGCCTGTATCTCCGGCCAGGATTCCAAATATCAGTCCAGAGGGTGTTTTTCTCACTACGGCTGGTATCTGGGGCAAAGCCATAGTGAGGTTTTTCATCATGGCCTGGAACCTCCTCACATCCTCTGTGGAAATTGTGGAAGAGGAATCTGAGATGCTGATCGAAGGAGGTGGTAGAGAAGTATCCTCCTGGTTAGGAGAGGCTGTGTCATTTGCTAAATCATGTGATGTCTCTGCCAATTGAGTAGTAGTGAGATCATGATGTTAAAGCAGTGTTTGTATTGGTGACTGCTGTGGTTGATTGACAGTTGTATTAACAGGCTGTTCTGGTTGCACATTGCCAAGAGGCTGCTGCAGTGATTGATTGCTACATGCATCCACAAAGGAAATACTCTTAAGAGACAGTTGATGCTGAACAGGAGGCTTGGCTTTTGTGACCATGTTTGCGCCTAGGTGGTGGTTTCTTCTGTTGTGGGGAAAGAGATGCTGCTAAGGAAGAAGTGTCATCCTCATAATGAGTAAGTAAGTATCTTGCCACTTTTCTGATGTCCATGGGTTACATGGATAATCTGAAGGTCCAGGACCTTCCCAGGCTGGGAACAAGGGTCCCTGCTAACTGGCCAAGGAGGTGGTGGCAGTCCCATCCATAGCCAGGAGGAGGATAAATGAAGCACCATACGCAGGTGCATAATAAGGCTCATAGCAGCATGGGGCCCAGGCAGAAGGGCACTCAGAAGGAGGTTAATAGTATTGATCCAGCAGTGCTGGAGAGAGCTCTCAGACGGGGACCTTTCTTTGGCTGTCTATTTGCAGCAATGTTATTATAGTCAACTTCCATAGGCTGCAGTGCTGAGGAGACAATGCTCCACTTCGGAGAGCTCTCTGTGGCTGGCATGTGGGGTGGGGTACTATGCCATTTGGACTTGAACAGCCATTTCCTCAGGCTCTGAGGCCAGAGCGACTGGCTGGGGCCCGGTCTCTCACTGAGATGCAGCTGACTGGGTCCAGGTTGCTCAGGCCCCAGGAGATCACTCTGGAAATAATCAAGGCTGTTCACTCCTGGCAGGGAACTTTCTTTGGCTGTCTATTTGCAGCCCTCCTAAACGGAGGAGACAATAGTCGTGCTGATCCGAGTCCGAGATGGGAGAAGCACAAGAGGTGCAGAGTTTGAATCCCGCTCTTTTGGCGGGCTGTGCTGTCATTCACGGCCGGAGGTAGGTTCTCCCTCAATTAGGTCAGAGAGAAAATAGAGCATCTTTGGGAGTCTGTGTAAGGTCCAGCAGTGTACAGATGGGTTTAACTGACCCAATTCCCTGGCCAGAACATTGCCCTGCACAGGCTGAGGCTTTAGCCCTGAGCGGGCTGAGCTGGGAGTGAAGCACCCGGCATGGGCTGAGCCTGACTAGAGATGCCCTGCACAGGCTCAGGCTGAGGGGACTTGCTGCCGCTTTTGGGGGTTTTATGACTCCCAGGGTTTGGCATGTTGCTTGGGCTTTTTTTGTGCAACCTCAGGGGGGAAACCGTTACCTTGCGGCTGCAGCACCTTTTTCCATCAGGAGTTCGTTCAGGCACCTCCTGTGTTCGTTGAGTGTTCTCGAGCAAAGGGCCTGGCAAGCTGAACAGGCTTTAGTATTATGAGCCTCTCCTAAACAGAGGAGATACCATTCGTGCTGATCTGAGGCTGGGATGGGAGAAGCACAAGAGGTGAAGAGTTTGAATCCGCTCTTTTGGTAGGCTGTGCAACCATTTGCAGTGGACCTGAGGTAAACAACAAAGCCTACCTTTTTCTTTTTCCCAACTGTATACAAGTAAAAGATTTTCAAACTATATACAACTACTAACTTGCTAATTAAACTGTAGAGTGCTGTCTAAGTAGAAGCAAGCGTTCCTTCTGCCAGCGCAGTAAAAGGAACTGAGGGATAGGCTCCACCCCCTCTTTTTATACTCCTCATTCTCCCTAAGGGAGGGGGGAGTCAAGGAGGGGGTGAGGGAGAATCTTCCAGAATCTTCACTATCTGGAAGCTTTGGACTGCTTTTAAAGAGGCAAGCACTCCCGAGCAGGTCATTGTCATGGCTGGGCCTTGAACCCATGGCCCTTGAGGGCTGGCATGCTCTCTGGGGCCCTGCACCATCTGCTGGGCCTGAGAATGTGTTGGTTTTCCTCCTTTCTGTCTCCCCGTGTGGTTGGTCCTTGTGTGCCACACCCTTCCCCAGCTGTAGCTGCTTGCCCTAGCCCTGCCTCCCAGCTTCCTGATTGGCCACAGGAAGTATGAAAGCCTTGGTGTGGCCACAGGAAGCTGGTGGAGCAACGTCTCTTCCCCATTTGAACCCTTGCTGTGTGTATGGTAGAGTAGCATCCAGTTCTCTGCTCGGTAGCACGGATTCCCCCTTGATTGTGTGTGCTTGGTGTGTTCCCCTGCCTCCCTGTTTCCCCCATAGCCTGTGTGTCCAATTCCCTTTGTGTGTTTCCTTACCTCCCTGTTTCCTCCATAGCCTGTGTCCAAACCCCTCTTGGTGTGTTCCCCTACCTCCGTTTATCCCATAGCCTGTGTGTCCAACTCCCTCGTGGTGAGCTTCCTTACCTCCCTGTTTCTCCCATAGCCTTTGTGTCCAATCCCCTTGTGGCGTGTTCCCCTACCTCCGTTTCTCCCATAGCCTGTGTGTCCAATTTCCTTTGTGTGTTTCCTTACCTCCCTGTTTCTTCCATAGCCTGTGTCCAATCCCCTCGTGGTGTGTTCCCCTACCTCCATTTCTCCTATAGCCTGTGTGTCCAATCCCCTCTTGGTGGGTTCCCTTGCCTCCCTGTTGCCCCCCCTACTATCTAGGGGTTCCCTTCCACCAAGGACTTGGTAGTTCCGTTCCCGGGCCTTGTTTGTGAATACCCCCAGGACCGGGGTCCTGGTAGTCCCCAGAGTTGCAGCTATCTGTGGTCCTTCTGCAATCGCAGAGCTCTGGGTGTCAGATCCCTGTGTCCTTCCCTTCTTTGTGGTGTGGGTTCTTCTTCCTTCTATCTGACCTCAATGATGAGTTAGACCCTCTCTGAAGCTAGATTTCCTGGCTACAAGAAGAGAGTAGGCTCTTGGGTTCCAAGCTATTCTGAGAGGTCCTCTTTCCTACAAGCTCCCTCCCCTTACCAGGGTCCCTTCCTTTCCGTGTCCTCAGCGGGGTGGGGTCTCCCCCATCCATACTCCCCTGAGAACCTGTCCCCCTCTGACACCCGCTTCCTTACCCACAGGGGAGTGGGGTTTCCCTCACCCATATTCCCCGATACCCTGTCCCCTCACTGATAGACCCTGTTCCCGCAAGTTCCCTTCCCTTACCGGGGTCTCTTCCTTTCCGTGTCCTCAGTGGGGTGGGGTCTCCCCCATCCATACCCCCCTGAGAACCTGTCCCCCTCTGACAGTCATGTGATCTTGCATAGGTGAGAATCACGGAGACACTCAAAGAATTGAAGGTTTAATCTGATGTTTGAAATGACGAAGCAATTGATAAATACACAGCTTCCCACACCTCCCTCATTCCTTTAGCCCTCCCCCACCCCTACCCCCCGCATCTTTCTGTGTTTCAGATGGGAAGAGAATTCACTCACAGCCTATGTGCTGTGTTGTGAGTTTTGAACTTCCCTCCTGCAGGATCCAGTGGCTTTGCTGCTCTACTGAACACTTTATCCCCATTGAAGCAGAAGTTTCATTCTGTTATTTAAACAGCATTCCTTAGTATCTATCCATCTGGCAATTGATCTATCTATACAGAAGACTTTTCTTCTTTGCAAAGAGAGGGGGGCAAAATAACAGCTGCAAAGGCAGCTTCCTCCCCCACCCCCCAGCCCTAACGGAACTGGCTTGGGAAACTGAGGGGATAGGGGTCTGGCTTTGCTCTGGGATCCTAGGAACATGCTTACCCCTGGCTGTGGTTTTGCTAACTCCTTACCCCCTGGGCTGAGTGCAGCTGGCCCAGATGTTGTATTCCCAAAAATCAGAGCAGAAGAAGGTGGTGAAATTCAGCTGTGCTGCAGCATGGGCTTGATGCCGTTTGTGTCTCTGATCCCTGATTAACAATTCACACTGCCATCCCAGGAATCTGATTATCCCAGAAAATTAATGACTGTGAGCACCATAATCCCTGGATGACAATCTGGGGATGTTATTCCTGATTTTTTGTAATCCCAGGTAAAAAATGTTAATTTAAAAACAGTCACATACTAGGTCAAGAGCATACATTACACATACCAATGTGGGTGGATGGTGTTACCAGGTGTAACAGTGAGTACATAGAAACACCAGTGCACACCAGCATGGTTTTCAGAAGTACAAACTGTGTTAAGCATATGGCACCAACAGTGTCTTCACAAACAGATGTAATAGACAAATGCCTGTTTAATGTCCAAACAAACAGCTAGTGTTACATCTGCTAACACCCAGTGGGTACATGTTAGCAGCAGCTTCTAGCTGTCCAGCCCCATGATTTTTTAGTTTCCAAACCATGTTAACCTTCATCCAGTGTCATGGGGTAAGTTCCAACCCCAGACGTGCATTTTTTTAAAATAGCTCAGAAATTTGCGGACCCCTGACCTTGTCCTATTTAGACATTGTCACCCTCCCCCCTGGATACAATATCAGCAAAGGACAATCATTTTCCATCAAAGGTTAAAAAACAAAACAAAACACCTGGGGTAACCACTTACCCCAAAATGCCCATTGACTTCAATGGGTGGGGTAACAGGTTACCCCAACCCATGTTAGCACCTGGGGTAACGAACTACCCCAACACTAAAACCAGTCTTTTACTTCTCCAACCTTTGACCATGACAACAGCGGTCAATGGGGGACTATTGGGGTACTACTCTGGGAGGTGGGGGATTGCAGCTGGGCTGTCTGCAAAGCTCTGGGGTGGGGTTGCAGTCCTTCAGAGGGTTAAACCTGTTTTTCTTCTTTCAGGACAGCTTTATTGTCAGAGCACCAAGTGGTTGGGTTCACACCACATTTGTTGCCATGGCACCTAATAGCTGTACGTTGCCTTGGGACTTGTCGGGGGAGGGGGGATCTACACTTGCAGAGCCCCTAGAAGACAACTGTATCACTTCTCCAGGAACAAGAGCAAGAGAGAAGAACAAACAGCAAGTTGCACCATGGAGCTCCCTTCTACAGTAAGCAAGGCTTGAGGTGTCCAGCATGGGGGATGAGGGGGGAGTTGGCAAGGCTTGGGGGGGGCAGACTTGCACAAGGGAGGGTAAGACTTGGGGGGCAGACTCACACCAGGGGGTTTAGCAAGGGCTGGGGGGCAGACTCACACCAGGGGGTATACCAAGGCAAGGCTTGGGGGCAGACTCGCACAATTGGAATGGCCAAATGTGTGTTTAATCTGAGATGAGTAGCTGGCATTACATATAACACCCAGTCACAACTGCCTTTTGCTACTGAAACTGTGCATCCCTGTCAATTGTCCTTCACCCTGGAAGAAACATCAACAGAAACGCTTTGTCTGCGTGTTCCGTCCCTTGACTATGATCTCTTGAAAGGGCCAAATTCCTGCTGTGATTAAAATAGATTTTGTGCCCACTGCGTTGCCACTTTGCAGCCATTTACTATTGTGCAAAGTAGATGTAAAACACAACCAGATTTTACACCCTCTTTCCCCAGGTATAAATGATTGTAGAAGAGTACAAGGCACCTGGGAATCGGGCTTCTGAGAAGAGCAGCTAAACATTTGGGGACCAGTGGCTACTCATGCTGGAGCACCATTCCACACAGTATAGTTTGTAGAGGTTGAAATTTGAACACATTTACCATGTAAGTGCAATTGGTAGATTCCAGTTATTACTTTGCTTCAGTTGCCGTAGAAAAGTGCTTTAGCACAGGTGAAAGAAAGATGAATACAAAGGCAACACAGGCACATTTTTGTACTTTCTATGCAGAAATAGCAGAGAAGCTTAATGGTTTGCTGTGGAATGAGAGGGGCGTAATAGTTGCTTCAGAAGCCATAGTGATTCCTGCATCAGTTAGGATTATTTTAAGACACTGTATATAGTGAGAGAGAGCATATACAGTTGCAGTTTCCCAAATGCTTTTGGTACCATTTCATTTCCCCCCATGCTAATTGAATCAGAGATGATCAGTCATTTTTACAGACAGACATTATCCATCAAAATCACTTTACAGCTGGGCTGAAGAAGTGCTAAGGCGGCCATATGTTTACTGGCAAACAAGAACGATGTCTGCTTTGCTTTTAGACCATGTACTTTGTGTATCCACAGGAGATTTTCTATGTGCATATTTTCTGTGGAAGAGCATACACTGACCTGGATTAACAAACTTTGCTAAAGCAATTACTACTCTTATTGGTAATAATGATAAACTTTGCAACAACTAATTCCCTTGCACTGAATATTGGGTTAGAGTTTTTCCAAAACATAGAATATTTTCATTTTGAAATTAAGTGCTAGTGCTTTTCTCCATTTCTTTTTGGTAAGAATGCAGGAGGTGGAGGGGAAAGCACAGAAAGGAGATTTGATTTATAATTCAAGTGACATTCTTAGGTCAGGTAGATGTCAACTTTCTCAATAATCCAGGAACTCCTGCTGATTAAAAATGGTCATGAATGCCCGATTCCTGTGACAATGGGGTTTTCGTTGTTATAATATTTACCCAATGCTGTAAGAGAGCATGTGTCAGGAGTGGCAGTTTTGGGTTGGCACTCACCCAGGCAAGAAGGGAAGTCCAAGCTCAGTTCATGAGTCTAAGTTGAATTCTAGAAGGCAATCCAAGGGAGCAGGGAAGGGCACCGGGGCCAGTGATGGTAGATGTCAGAAGTGGGTTGGCACTCATCCAAGCAAGAAGGGAAGTCCAAGCTCATGGTCAGTTTGAGAGTCCAGGTCCAATTCTAGAAGACAATCCAGGAGACTGGGCAAGAGCACTGGGGCTGGTGATGGTAGGATTCTCTGGGCCAGGGTTTGGAGTGGGGGAAGGGCCAGGAGTGTGGTGCAGAATAAAAGAGCTGGGGCAAGACTCAGAAGCAGAGACTGAAGCAGGAACTCAGGAGGTGGATCACAGTGTGGGGGCAGAGGCTGAAGCAGGCCAGAGCAGGAGATCCTCAGGGTTGCACGGTGTCTGCACTCCATCATTCATACATAGAACTCTATTATGTGCATGTGCCACCCTATGAGCTCATAGGTTGTCTCGGAGGATGGGTCTGGCAGTTCTCTGGACATCAAGCCTCACCCATATGTCAGCAAAGGCCAGGGCATCAATTTCCCCCAAATTCTCTGGGCCCCATACCCTGGCCAGCCATGGCACCCACAGACAAAAGGTGAGCATTTGGCTTTCCTGGGCAAACAACCCGCAGTCATAGTTTTGTATGGCATTATGACCCCTCATGCTCATTCCAAACATAAATGATACTTTCAAAAGATAAGAAAATATATATGTAGCTTTTAACCAATGGGCAGCTCTGCTCCCCCATATATTCTGAGCACAGTGACTTTCACTGCCTAGCAGATCCCTTCACCTGGCCAATTCTTAATATTCAGTGGTTCCCTCACCCAATTAAGAAATTCCATGCTTCAAAGGTGCTAACATCTGTAACATGTTTAGATGAGCTGGCGTGTGCGCTGGTGTGCGTATGACAGAAACATCTATGCAGCTTAATAGCACTGAATTGGCAGTGCCAGAGCAGTAACACACACACACTGCATCATAAACTGGTTGTGGACCCATAGATCCTGGTTCCAGCAGACAGTTGTGACTGGGGGTTCCATCCACACCCATTGCGCTCGCAGACTTGTAGCAAGGCTACAAGGAAAGCCATTACTTCAGACCACCCTATCCACCTTCCTGCCCCAGTGTTTCAGGTCCCTGCCCATTCATTTTTCAGCCCTCCCCCTGTTGGAAGGGAAGTGGAAATGAGTACCTGGTCTATGCAGCTACTGAAACAGTTGCTGTTACAGGATCCCAGCAGCACACAGCTCTCCTCTTGTGCTGACCATAGAGGAGTGAAGAACATACAGAAATCAACAATAGGGCTGATGCGGCAGCAGCTGTTACCGCTCCACGATTCCATTCCTAAACCTCGGCATCCCACATTGCGCCTCGCAGAATTCCGCGTGGTACTCCGCGATTCTGAGTTTCTTTCGCTACAAGAATTCGCAGATGCGGAATGTATGTGTTTCGCCGATTTCTTCATCGTTACCATTGCCGTATACAATCAGGGGTTTTTCCCCACGTTCCGCCAACTTAATATATGAGACACAGGCATGAGCGCTTATCGCAGTTCTGCGAAGGGAGTATGACTATTTTGTGCTGCCGCTGCAGCGCTGTGCTGTGACGCTGTCACTGTGCTACTGTCTGTGTGTGTCTCTTTGTACCGCAGTAACCGCTCGTTCTTAATACATACATGCATGTACAACATGCTCTTGTTGGGAGTTGAAGGAACGGTGTTTTTATTATTTTTCAAATTGTTTTTTTATGTAAAGATCTGCAAAGAAAAGTTTTTTGTCCAAACGTCATGCAATGCTGCCAGAGTGTAACTGTGTAAATAGCATAGCTGTTAAGGTTCCTGCTTGTGATACAATTCTAAGCTGACATTCTGTGTGTTCAAATCCCAGTTGTTCTATTTCACTTAATTTTTATTTTTTTTCAGTGGCAGCGGGCTCGGCTGGCTGGAGATAAAGAGAGTATTTGTTTCCGCCAGCAGCTCGGCTGGCTGGAGTGACTACTACCCATTTTTCTCTGTATTCTGGTATTAGCCACTAGCCAATCAATCAATAGCCAATATTACGTACCCTCACCCCCACCTTCAGTG
>QEPC01004521.1:2203149-2222989 GCA_003113815.1 Sphenodon punctatus
AGAAACAAGCTACAAACACACCTATTTATACTTAATGTTGAAGGCGGGACATGTCTCTCTGGAAAAGCCCTAGCAATGAAATTGGACATGTGGGTGTCGTCAGGTTCCGGCCGGGTTGATCATGCTGCCGGATACCTTGTATTCCTCGCGATACCTTGTATTCCGGGTGGCGGAAATTGATACAATTATCAGATAACCACAAACATTCCGCGGACCACGGAAAGGGGAGTTGGCGCCGCTTATTACTGAAATTCGCAAAAGTTTCGCTTCTGTTCGCCAGTTCCGATGCCGCGGTACCATTAGCAACAAACTGCAGCCGCAGCCCTCGGAAAGCTGCCTCTGCCGAACCGTGCCACGATGTGCGGAATAGGGGTTTCCGTCTGTAACAGCTGCCGTGGCGGCATACCGCTACAGGCCTAATCAACAACAGTCATTTGCACCATTTCCCCCTTCAACCCCACCCCCCAACCGCCATTTGGGCTTCCACTCCCCCGCCAGCCTGCCATGGTGCCTTCCTCCCCGACAGCCTGCAGCCCCACCATCGTACCTTCCCATCCACTTCCCATGCCTGCCATTCCCATCCTGTGGAGCTGTTGCCTGGCAATTGTCCTGTTGCTCCTCCACATTCTCCTTTCAACACAGTAAACAGTAAAAAACATAATTAGATAACAATAAACGGAAGCCTTTATCATGCAGCTATGTAAATACAACACACACACCACAGGTGCTTTAAATTACCATTCTCTTCTGCCTCCACTACAAAAGTGGCAACCAGGTGCTCTTTACCCTCAAGCAGAACTCGGGTTCCTCCTCAAACAACGGCTGGCTCTTCAGCTCAAGGGGCAACACTGCGAGAGTCACAGTGTCCATGTCCACTTCATCCATATTGGCACCATGGCAGAAACGGGCATGGAAGGATGTCAACCAGCAGTCGCAGCTTTAGTGGTGGTACCAGGAGCAGTTGTAACAGGAGTGGGCAGTGGAGGAGCCATATCCAGCTGTTTTGTCCCCTGGCGAAGGCGCAGCCATACAGGCAAGATGCGACAATGGCTTCATTTACACAGAGGAACCAGTTAAGGAGCTCATAATAGGGTTATGCTTGCCTCCCACAGACGGAGGCAAAGTTGTTGTCCTGAATCTCCTTGTACCTGTGTCTCAAGTCCATGGCCCATTCATATCCCAGGTGTAGCCCTGCTGCATAGTTCAAGAGCCAGCCAATTGAACTAAGATCTCCTGAAAGACCACTTCAATTCTATAGCATTTTATCGGGGCCTATTGGACCTTCAGCTTTAGATTTTTTTATTTACTTATTTAAATTTCGATGCCACACATCCCACAAGGCTCAGGGTGGTTCACAATCCACAAACAACAACAAAAGTTTAAAATGTTAAAATGTATACAATAAAAACACCCTCTCCTCAAGCTCCCATCCTCCCCCACAACCCCCCTAGAACCCTAATCAAACCCCACCTATTCCTGCCTGCCAAATGCTTTTCTAAATAAAAAGGTTTTGCACCGCCTCCAGAAAATAGCCTGGCTCGGGCTCAAACAAACCTCCTGGAGAAGGGAGTTCTACAACATGGGGGCAGCAACAGAGAACGCTCTCCCGCGCACCCTGCCCCACAGACAAGGGTAACTTGTGGAATGCGCAGGAGGGTGCCCCCAACTGACCGTAGGGAGCCGCAAAGGGACATGGTAGGAAAGGTGGTATTTCAGATATATGGGACGCAGACCATTTAGGGCTTTAAAGGTCAAAACCAGCACCCTGAATTGTGCCTGGAAAGCTATAGGCAGCCAGTCCAGTGCAGACTTCAGAGCACCGGTATAATGTGGTCCTGTTGACTGATCCTCAAAAGGAGTCGAGCTGCCGCATTCTGCACCAGCTACAGCTTCCGAACAGTCATCCAGGGCAGCCCCGCATAGAGTGCATTACAGTAATCTAGCCTTGAGGTGATGAAAGCATGGATGACAAGAAAGGAGAAGAAATGATGAAGACCTTGGTCTCTTCCTCAGTCCAGGAAGTTGTGTTGGAAGGAAAAATGGTAAGCAAAGAGCAGCTGTAGTGTCAGACCACGGCCCCACCCTGGGGGTTGCAGACAGAGGACACCGAGTGGGCTGCAGCGGACCTGGGGAGACACGGGGAATCCTCCGCCCGTGCTGCTGGACGAGATTCCTGTGACAGCGGCAGAGGCCCCGCCCCCTACACAACAGGACGCACTTGTGGTTCTGCCCTGATGCAGTGCATGCCTAGCAGCAGGACGTGCGCCGTAGGGGGCGGGGCTTTGGTTCCCTCCTCCTTCCCCGAAAGTGCACCTGGGCCGCATAGAGAGAATAAAAGCGCCGGCGGGGCATCAGTTCCCTGCCGGTAATCGATAAGAGAAGCTGGCCCCTTCCTTGCCTTGTCCTTCAAGCAGTGTGAAAGCTAAGTATTGATTCAAGCCAGAGTGTACCGAGTGTGTGTGTGTGACTCCTTGCTCCCTTGTCCCGTCGGGTAATTGTAGTATGAGAGCGACCTTATTCCTCCTTCTGGTTCCTCCTCCCTTGCCTTGCAATTAGACCGTGGTTCCCTGCTTCCTTGCCAGTGTTCCGCCACCTGTTTTACCCCCCCCGACCTGTGTGTAAGATCCACCTCCTTCCTCCTCCAAGCCTCACGTTCCTCCTTCCCATCCCCCCTTTCTCCTTCCCCCCCCCTTGGCTCCCTACGCCTTTCTTGTTGCACCCTTGGACCCTAATCCCCCTCCTCAACAGTACCACTCCCTCACGACCCGGCACAGCGGGTGATATGACCCTGGTGGTCCTTACCCCAATAGGGGAGATTGAGTCTTGTTGCGTGGTATTTCCCCCCTTTTTCCCCCTTCCCTCCTCTGGTTGACCTCTCTTCCCCAATGATGCTAAGGGTTGCCCTATGAACAAGAGGGAAAGCCCACCTACGAATCTGAGGGGATTACCTTTAACTCAGCGTGCCTCCAAGGGTAAGGCCGCCCCACCAGAGGACCCCCCTAATTCCCCCCCATCTTTAACATGTAGTTGCATGGTGGTGGCAACGGTGCTGGTTGTTACCTGGCTGTTGGTTTGACCCATGGCCACAGCTATAGTAATCCTCTGCAAGTCGTTCCTGAGAATGCAGTGGCTCAGAAACAGCAAGCATTGCTGGGCACATATTGCCAACCAGAATGGGCTGGGAGAACGCATGTTTAAAAATAGTGCGGTGGGCTTTTAAGGCAGATGTTACATGCACACCCATGAGAGCAAGAGTGGGCAGAGAAACAGGGAAACGGTCACTCCTTGGAATGCTCTAGGTTTCATGCTCCAGGACCTTGCCATAAGTGTGGGCTGCGTGTACAGTGGGGGCTGACCACACAACTGGTGGGACGAACACCTAAGAAACAGGCAGGCGAACCTGGTGTTCACTACCTTTTTGTTTGTTAGAACCCTTAGGTTCCATGCACTGACACTTTATCCTGGTCTTTCAGCCTCAATTCTCTTCCTCTGCAGGTTGGGGGCAACACTGAAGCTGGGAACAACAAGTTCCTCCTTGCCCCCTGCTTGATCTCTGTCTCCACTGTGGCCACAGTTTCTCCTTCATTTAGAGCTTCTTTCTCTGGCAATAGTTCAAGAACATCTTCTCGCTGCACTGGTGATTAAGGCAGGGGAATATTTGCCCCCTCATGGCTAGACTCATTGTGGGAGAACGGATGGTAATACTGCTGCTTATGGACAGATACCCCTGCTGCTGCACTAACTCTCCTTCGTTCTATACTCCCGCTTGGTCAGTACACACAAAAATCATCCCTTGGACTCAGTGCAGCTGTTTATTTTGGAATGTCCTTTTTTTGCCATACATTTTATGTACCATTGTACAATTCAGAAACTCTCATCTCTCATCTCAGAAGATGTGCTTTTCCAGAAAGATTAAAGGTAAGTGAGTGGTCACTCTGGAGAAATAATTGTATACACAGTCTATTTCTGGTATGCCTACACCACTCTTCCATTGCTCCCTGAAGCCTCCTGGCCTGATACTCTGGTAAGGACACATCTCTAACTCTGTTCCCTCCCCCATGCCCCCAAACCTACTGTGTTTGTAGTGCAATGGTGTAGCAAACCAGATCTGCATTTCAGACACCCTCTTGTTCCAAGACTCTTAAACATGTTAATATCCGTTCTGTCTGTACTACCTCAAAAATCTTTGGGGAGAAGTACTGCTCAAGTATTACCCAAGCACAGCACAGCCTCAGTATTATAGACTAGGGACATCACCAAGGCAGGAGACAGCAAAGTTGTCCCTGCCTCCCTAATGTTTCTGATCTCGGTATTTAACCGAGTCTGACCCTGATCATTATAATCTGGATGCAAACTAGCAGTAGCTTCTGCTGTCCACATTCTTTCCATTCTCCCTAACCCAAATGAAATCACACAGGGAAAGCAGGGGGGCTGTCCCCTGCTCTCCTCAGCTTCGGTGTTGCCCCCAACCTGCAGAGGAAGAGGTTGGGGGCTGAAAGACCAAGGCGCAAAGTGAGGGTGCATGGAGCCTAAATTGTAAGCGAGCACAATATTTGAGACTGTATAACATCTTTACTGCTTATATAGTGCACAAGTTAAGGCAGGAGCCTTAGCTTACAATTTCCATGCTTTATGGAGCATGGCTGAATTTGTAAGAGCCTTAACTCCTCTCTTAAACTGAAGTTTTTTTGATCTAAAAATTTCCCTGTTTTTTTAAAGGGGAATAAATTAAAGGCGTAAAAAAAGTCCTGTTGGTGAAACTGAGAATCTTGCCAATTTCACCAGCAGGGAGAGAAGGGACTGGAAGGGAATATTGTTTTGCAGAGTGTTTCCCTCACCAGAGTGTTTCCCTTGCAGCTTTGAGTTTTCTGAGTTAAATGCCTAATGAAATTCTATGCAACTCATGTACAATTCGTATGTAACTACATACTGTCTCTCTCTTCATCCCTTCTCCCAGTGAGTTTCCCTTTCAGCCCCAGCATTGACAGCTTAATCAGGGGGAATAGTGGAGAGGGAGATTGCTTCAAAAACCCCACCTTTTGGAGAGTTTCCCTTGCAGCCCTGATTTTTGTCGGTTATGTACCTAAAGGAATTCTGCCAAATTCATGTAAAATTCCTCAGTGCACTTAACTCCACACAGTCTCTCTCTTGACACTATTCCTTCAGCAGAAGCGGGGCAGGGAAGTGAGGAAAGCCATGAAGAGGAAATAGAAAGGTGATGAGGGGGATATGTCCTTTCACCCATTATTCCACCCAGCTCCCTGTCATTTCAGCTGCACCCGGTGACTTCATACCTGTTGTTCCACCCAACTCGCCATCATTCCAGTCACTGCTGGTTGCCTCTTATATGTCATTCCACCCAGCTCCCTATCATTTCAGCTGTTCCCAGTCTCATGGTTTAGTATAATAAAATTAATTATAATTAAATAATAATATGTACTTCATATACGCATGCTAGGGTACCCTATAAATATTGATGGAAGACAGACGTACTTCTTTGTTGCACTGACCTGCAAAAATCTACTTTTTTATTTTTAAAGCTTGTCTGATGCAAGCCTTATAATTATATTTTTAATTATGCATCTGACCAGCTGCTGGAGACACTGGCATGTCACAGAAACTTGCATGAAGATAATGATATGTTTTCCCTTCCAAAGATTGCTTTTTATTGCTGTGAAGAATATAGATGAAGGCTGCGATCTTAAAACACACTCATGCCAACAGAACCACACGGCAGCCTAAACAGTCCTCAACAAACTCAGGACATACAGTGTATATATGGAAACCTACATTCCACTGTGGATGCCAGTGCAGCAATTCTTCCTAGCATGAAAGCAGCTGTGTGATATCTCAATGCATCACAAATGTCAATTGTACACTTCTCGCATATGTAAAATGTTGCTGCCTCAATGCAACATTAGTGTGGCCTCTGACCCTACATGGAGTGGTCATAACAGGCAAAACAGCTCAGCTGTAAATGAACAGTAAGACGGCGACATATGAAAGTATGATTTTGTTGCTCAGAGCCTTCAAGTTATGTTACATTTAACATGTACTAGTTATATATGGCCATACAATAAAAAACAAAAACAAAAACAAACAAACAATAAAAACAATAAACAATTAAAAAATGACTTAATGAGCCAAAATACAAAAACATATTCATATATAATACAGTACACACAACATTATTACCTCTGAATTAACCATCAATAATATTATATTAACCCTTGTCTCCAAATCCTATAATACATTTACTATTTAGCACATTATTACATTCCCAACTTGACCAACTTCTTCCTAGGTTTTTGGGCATTCAATACCCCAGGGGATGTATTTTGAAGAAGCCAAATTGTCCTTTGGCAATTGTCCATCTTCCCAGTAAGATTCCTTAATGGATCCAAGTATTTGTTTCTCAGATCTTTATACTTAGGCCATATCCATAGTATGTGAATGCTCTCTTCCACCTCTTCCAATAGACACACACATAACCTTGATTCATATGGGAGCTGTGCCCATTGACCCTGCTGCACTGCTGAATCGATCTGTTCAAACCTGAGCCTGGTGAGTATCTCTCTTTGTCTAGGATAACTAACTAATGCTAAATACGGCACCTGCTCCCATCCTTGCTTTACAAATGTAGAGTTTACAGCAGTTTAACTGTCCTATAGATTAAATATCTTGTTTTCTGGAAATATCTATGAACCTTTGGGATATTATCTGCTTGTCCTTGGGCAAGTGTAACAAATCCTGCCTACTCCATCAATCTCCTAAACCCACATGAAACAGACGGATAGCCAAGGGAAGATGGACCTGCCCTGGTTCATCAACTGCATCTAGTAAGGCCGGTCTGGGTAATCTCTTTGGCTATACCCCCTTACTTTTAACCAATAATGAATTGGTCTCATCTTGGCAATGGTGCGTAAATTTAGTGTACCTGTTTCTATTGTAAGCATAGCAGCTGGTGTCCCTTTCTGTACCATAAGAAGCTTTTTAAGAAACATATTTTGCGCTTTTTCAATTATTGTTGCAGCATTATCATCAGCTTCCCAAATTTCCACACCATACAATAGAATTCCATCCAGTTTTGTTTTACCAGCCTTTAGTGCCTCCACCAAGGCTTCCTTTGAAATCTATTATAAAAACACAAAATTGCACCTGTAGTCTGATTTGCCTTATTTGCCAAATTTTGGGTATGGGCTACCCAGCTTATAGTATTAGTAAAGGTAAGGCCTAAGTAACAATAACTATTTACTACCTCTAGTGGTCTTTTGTCAACGAACAATTTATTCCTTTTCTTAGTACCAAATGCCTTTGTTTTTTGTACATTAATTTCTAATCTGTTATTGTGGCAATAAGAACCAAACCCATCAAGTAGTCTCTGTAACGTAACCCAATCTTGGTAAAGGATAAAATAATTGCATCATATGCATAAAGCAGACATGAGATACCAATATCTAGAAGTTTGGGTTGATGGTAATCTTTGCTTCTAAGAAATGAGTTTAGATCATTCAGGAACAAATTGAACAAGATTGGTGAGAGACGCAACCTTGTCATTTTCCTTTCAATATGGGTATTTGTGGAGAAAGTTCTCCTGAAGTTCCATACTTCACCTGAGCCGAAGTATCATTATAATATTCCATTATTAATTTAATTAAAGGTAGGTCCATACCCATATCTCTCAATTTCCTCCATAATTTTTGTCTGTCAACCATATCAAATGCTGCTCTTAGGTCAATAAAGGCTGCATGAATTTTCAATTTCTTGTTCATATACTTCCTTACAATATAATATAAGGAAAAACACTGGTCCATGCAAGAATAACCTGGGCGGAAGCCTGCTTGTTCTTCCCCAAGAATATCTTTCTCATCCATCCATATCCTAACATGGTTCAACAGATGGCAGCCATATATTTTCGTCGGGACACTAATCAAGCTTATAGGCCTGTAATAATCAGGCTTAGCCCTATCTTCCTTCTTAAAAATTGGCACAATGATATTTTGTAATTACACCTTCAGGAATGGATAGCCAGTATCCTTGACTTCCTTTAATAGCATCTGGAGGAATCCAACCAGGGCCAGCAGCTTTCCTTACTCCGATACTTGCTATAATACTCAACAGTTGCTCCTGAGATACCAGATAACTTTTCACTGAAACTGTACTACCATCTTGAACCAATCCATCTAAAGATGGCAATTTAAATTCAGTACCCTTTTCCACATAAAACGTTAGGGTATAGAAGGCAGTCCATCAATCTACGTCAATATAAGCATCAGAGCGGACATTCCTATTACTCATACGTCCAGAGATTAGCTGCCAAAAAGTCCTAGCATCTTTCTGCTCCACAACTCTAATCAACCTCTCCCAACTATGATCTTGAAAATCCTTCCTTTTTTTGGCCAAGCACCTGTTTATATTTATCTTTGGCCTCTTTAATCTGAGTATAATTAATATTACGTTTATCTTCCTTCCATTGCTTCAACCTAGCTGACAATTCTTTCTTGGTTTTGATGCAATATGTATCAAACCACTGTTTGTGCCAAGATTTGTTTCCCTGTCTCTTACCTTGCTTAACTAACACCCCTTGAAGATCTTCAAAAAGGGAATTTATATATTTTGATCCTACAAGAGGAATCAACTTTTATCTCTTCAGTAAAGTCCCTGAAGAGATAAAGTCCCTGGCTGTAACCAAGCCAAAAAAGTGTACCTGAGTTCTCGCATCCCCATGAATGTCGCATCCCTTGTCTCTCCCTCTGTTCCCCCTTGCCTGTCTCCCCTCCCCGTCTTTAGATTGTAAGCTCTTGGACAGGAACCGTGTCTATCTTATTTTTTGTAAAGCGCCAGGTACATCGCTAGCGCTATATAAATGCTTATAATAATAATAATAATAATAATAAAATAAAATAATAATAATAATAATCATAGCCCACAAATTTCTTCCACCTTCTTTCTAATATCCTCAGTCCAGGCAACCTTATTCAATCCTGAACTTGGTCCTATCTGTAAACACTTGCTTTAACTGCCCCTGTTCTGCTAGGAACAAGAAATGCTGCTGTTCCTAGCAACATTTCCATTTAACATGCAGTTATTTTTTCATTGCTCAATGTGTTTGGCTGAGTCAGTTTTTACCAGACCAATTCCATGTCTCCTATTCCACATGGGAAATTGATACAATGTACGTAACTCACATCAGGACTTTCTGGGTGTCCCAGGGTGAATTACTGGGTGTAAACAGATGGATCAAAACTCTGGACAGTATCAGACCACTTCATGCCTGGGCTGGTTGGTCAGTCTGAAGGTAGCCCACCAGATGTGGAGGCAGAGTTGTCTGTGCCTGTTCCAATGCCCTCTTGCAACACTATAGAATATCCTGGAGGGCTGCCAGCGGAGCAGGCTGGCCAATCCTGGGGCACCGGTCCAGAGTGGAGCCGCTGTCCGTCGGCTCAGTTGACCCATGCCACAGCTCCCCTTCCAGCCTTCCATTGCCCTGGCAACACCACAGAGTAGCAGGCACCAGCTCAGAATGTTGGATGATTCACCCGCAACTCTATGGGGGGCACCGTACAGGCAGACCATGGCCAGGGGAACCCACTGGTTCTGTCAAAAGTGGACTGAGGATGGGCTGGGAGTGGATAAATGCATGGGTGCACCCGTGGAGCAGCTCCGTGGGTGGGCTGCCCCCACGACTGTCTAAAACCATCATAGTCTCTCTCTTGTCTACCTGCGAAATGGAGATAAAATGGTTTCTTCTGCAACATGTTTTGTTGATGCTGTTAATTCATGTTATGATCTTCTTATTCAGAAACTGTGGGTTAAAACAGATGTGTGGCTGCCCCGGGGGAGAAAATCCCAGGTGACATGACCCTGGTCAGGTCAGGGCACTGGTCTGACATTACTGTGGCTGGGGAGCCATCCCAGTGGCTGGACGACCCAGGTACGGCTGGGAGCACAATAAACGTGCAAGCAGCTGGCCCTGCATGTGCTGTGCAACCAGCACCCTGACTCTGCCATGATGGGCAGCCCTATTGGCCAATGAGGCACACCCAGGGCTGATAGTCCTGGCGGCCCCCAGACGAGACCAGGAAACCCATGGCCACACAGACATGCTTGCCCACTCAGGCTCATTTTGATCCAGTCAGGCAGGCCTTAGCCTAGGCTGTGACCTCAGAGGTTGTCCAGAGGTCACAGTTCAGGCTAGCCCCCAATACTGCCTGGGGCAAATCCTGGGGCAATATCTTGTGGTTTGTGTCCCTGACTAAAGTGGGCCCAAATCACATCTGTTTTTACCTTGTGTCCTCGTATCACTAAAATCCATGGAATTCATCCAGAGCAAGGCCCTTTTTAAATGGGCCGTGGCTCAGGGGGCAGTTGGTGTGTGTGCTGCTGCAAGGGCGGTGCGGGTGTACACCGGCGCACACCAGTGCATATCCATCCCCCACACATCCACACGCATGGAGCAGCCGGTGTTTTCGCCAGTTGCTCCGTGCATGGTGATGGGTGGAGGTGGGTTGGCTTGCGTGTTACGCAGGAGCCCACTCACCCACCGCTACTTTCCGAATGAGACTTGCCCATGCATGTCCACACAGCGGACCTGCATAGGTTCATCTCATGTAAAAAGGGCCATGGTGTTTTGAGGACTGGGTCATATGTAATATAATTGCTAGCACAATAGAGTCTTTTACTAAAACACTTATTACCTCCAGTTTGAGAAGTTATCTTCATGAGATACACACAGGTCATATTCTGACAAACAGTGAACTCAATGTAGTTCAGCCTCATTTTGGTTTTACTTTTGAAGTATTCACACAAACAGAAAACTAAAGTAACATCATTCAGGAAAAGAAAGAGAAAGTCAGGAGTACATATTTCCCTTCAGTTTGTATTTCAAAGTAACTGCTCATGTGAACTCTTATTAGTGTGAGGATTGTGACCACGATTCAGTCATTATTGTTTCAACTAGTGGGAAGATTAACATAGTGCTACTTTGCTTCAGTAGTGTTCAGATGAACTCTGTAAACCGAAGTATTATTATTATTATTATTATCAAACATTTATATAGCGCCAGCAGTGTACCTGGCACTTTACAAAGTAATAAAATAGACACGGTCCCTGCCCATAGGGCTTACAATCTGAGAGACAGGAGCTGGGGGAGAGACTTAGGAAGGGGAACAGAGGGAGAGACAAGGGGTCTAACATTCATGAAGATGCGAGGTCTCAAGTGCACGTACTTGGCTTGGTTACGATGAGAATGACAGCAGGCAGGTCCATGTTGCAAGGATAAGGGTAAACCGATCGTAGGTATAGGAATAGTGGCTCAGCAGGATAAAGAGTCAGACAGAGCAGAGCGAAAGAGGTGAGTTTTAAGGAGAGATTTGAAGGTATGAAGTTATACTGTTCATCAGAACATTGCATGTAACAGGGCAGAGTCACTGCAGGCTGTGGGCCCCAAGAGCTCAGGAGTGGAGAGCTAACCACGCCCACTGCTCACTAGAAGAGAGGAGCTCCAGCAGGAAGGCTCTCTATGGTTCTGGAACCCTGCTGGAGTAGAGGCGGCTACATGGACTGCTTTGCTGACCAGAGTCCTGAACAGAACCACGCCTAGATTGTGAGTTTACCAGTGGACTGTGCCTGGCAGAGCTGGGGTTAAAGTTGGGGGTTGGGATGTAAGAGGGGTTGAATTCCCAGAGTTAGCTAGACTGTAGAGAGACTATAAATGTGTATGGACTATGTGCTGTAAAGTGGTGGAGAACTATATGTACTTGTATAAACCTTGGTGGCACTGTGGGTATAACAAGCAAACCACACTGAATTAATTCCCTTTTGTGAGACTGTTGTGCTAATTTCCAACAGAGCACGATTGCAGATGGATTGCCCTGAAAGAGACTTGTTTGAGCCCTCATCTTGCAGGGACTTAACCCAGGCATTGCCACCCTGCTGCACTGCCAAAGTGGAATATTTACCACAGATTACCATGTTGGCCAGAATGTGGACACAGACTGCAGTCTTCAAGCCACTTACTCCAGAGTAGTCCCAACTTGTTTGAAGACTGCAGCCACCATATGAGGCCTGCAGCCTGAGATATCCAATATCCTTTGTAAGGACAGTGCCAGAGCCAGAGGTTAAGAATGCCTTGTCTGGTCAGTGTTTATGGGATCAATTTCAATTGGTGACACCTGCTGATGCAGGGGATGTGCTGGGATCTGCTTGGGCCATGGTGTGTGAACTGGACCCTTGCCCATCCTGGCTGATTACGGACAGCAGGGAGACGGTAGAGCCGTTGCTGGCTGGGGTTATCAACGCTTCACTTGAGGAGGGTAGGCTGCCTGAGTCGCTTGAGGCGGCAGTGGTCTGGCCACTCCTCAAGAAACCATCTGTGGACGTTGATTCCCTGGCAAGCTGTCAGCCTGTCTCTAAACTTCCCTTTTTAGGGAAGGTTGTTTAATGGGTGGTGGCCCGTCACCTGCAGGTGTATCTAGACCGCACTGGTTTTCTGGAACCTTCGTAGTTGGGTTTCCGTCCGAGTTATGGCACTGAGACTGAGCTTGTGGCTTTAGTTGACAACCTGCAAGTGGAGCTGAATAAGGGACGTTTGATCCTGCTGGTTCCACTTGATCTCTCGGTGGCATTTGATACAGTGAACCATGAAGTGTTGATGACTTGCCTGCAGGACCTCATGGGGGGTAAACGGGACGGTTTTGAAATGGTTCCGTTCATTTCTGGCTGATAGATCTAAGTGGGTAGTCCTGGGTCTCCTGGGGTCCTGCAGGGTTCCATTCTGTGTCGTCCGTCCCCCTCCCACCCCTTTTGTTCAAGGTGTATATGCAGCCATCGGGGGAGGTTGTGCGTTGGTGGGGGGTGTTGTCATCAATATGCCAATTATACTCAGCTGCAACTCTCCTTTTCATCAGATCCAGGCCTGGCAGTCTCGGTGTTTGTCCGTGCTTGGCGGCTGTGGGAGACCGGATGAGGACTAGTCAATTGAAGTTGGATCCTGACAAGATGGAGGTGATGTTCATTGGTGGGATCGGGGATCTGGATGAGGGGGGGACTTCCCATCATTAACGGGGTCTGCCCAGCTTTGTCACCTCATGTTTAGAGTCTTGGGGTGCTCCTAGACCCACAGGTACGCATGAATGTCAAGGTGTTGGTTGCAGCCAGAAGCGCTTTCCACCAGTTACATCTGGTGCAGCGGCTCAGTCCATATGTCAGTCTTGGACTCCGATCTCGCCACCATCATCCATGCATTCATCACCTTGAGGCTGGATTACTGTAATGCCCTCTACGTGGGGCTGCCCATGGTGACAGTCCGGAGACTGCAGCCAGTGCAGAATGCCCGTCTGCTTACGGGGAAGGGTTCCTGGGAACATATTCAACCTGTGCTCCAGGCTCTGCACTGATTGCCTATTGTCTTCTGGGCCCAATTCAAGGTGCTAGTTTTGACCTATAAAGCCCTAAACGGCCTAGGCCATAGCTATCGGAGGGACTGCCACACTTCCCAGGCCCCGAGGTGGTCCCTGCGGTCATCACCCCTAATCTTCTTGCCTTCTGGTGTCAGTGTAAGGCGTGGCTCTTCCACCAGGCATTTGGTGAAGGGGAAAGGTATGGGGAAGTTTAGGTGTGGGTGGGTTATTTATATGTTTTCTTGTGCACTGGATTGTTTTCCTTGATGAATTTTAATTGTTTTATGATGTTTTTACCAAAGTTTTATTGTAAATGGTTGTTCGCTCCCCCAGGCTACCACAGGCAGGATGGAGTGGGATACAAGTTTATTTAATTAATTAAATAATTAATTAAACGTGGGACCAGAAGAAGAAATATGTAATATCCAGTACCTTTTTATTAAACACTGTAAAAACACTAGTGTTGTGAGAAGCCACCTTTCACTGTATCGCCAATTCCTGAATTGGACACTGGAGTGAAAAAGACTCCAATGGGGGATGGTTTTGCTAGGTCAGCACGTGAAGCACATTAGAAAGCAAGCATGTTGAAATTCATATGATTTTACTGTTTTAAATCTGATTTATTAAAGCATCTAACTGATCTATCTACTGTTTAAAAGCTGCACTATGCACAATTAAACCACCTTTAAACTGAGGATCTGAAAGTGTCAAGGAAGTATTACTATCTCCTTTACACAGAGGTGCACAGTCAGAGGTGCAGAGAGGTTAAGCAGTTTGTACAACTTCGCACTTGGGATAGAGTTGGAAATATTTATTTAAATTTATATGCTGCCCTTCCCAGCGGCTCAGGGCAGCTCACAAACTATAGAGCCCACGTCTGCTGACTTCGAGTTTCTTGCTCTAACAACTGGATAACACTGGCTCCCAAACTCAGAGGCTGCACCCAGTTCTAGACATCTTGGATATTGGCCCCACGTGCGAACACTGCCCATGCTGGGTGGGCATTCATGGGAACAATGCCGACCATGGCATGGGGGTGCGTGCGCACTTCCACGCTCCACCCATCACCCACATACAGAGGCATTGGGGGAACGGCGGTGCCTCTGTGACCCTTTTCACACAGACACTCTAACACTGATAAAATGGGTGTTACATTTTAGTATACATGTTGCAGGGTACCCACAGAGCATACCTGCAGCCTTGCAACATGTATACTAAAACATAACACCCATTTTATCAGTGTTAGAGTGTCTGTGTGAAAAGAGCCTGTGCGTGGAGGTGGGTGGAGATGGGTGTGCTCCCGTGGGAACAGGCGCACACCCACCTCCACCCACCGTGGGCGCACACCCATCCACGCACCCACCATGGCCCATTTGAAAAGGGTCAGCATCAATATAATGATTGAAAGACAAAGCAAAAGGAAATCTATCTGTAGGAGGAAGTGATAACTTAATTCATCAGCTGCTTCAATGTGGCCATGGCTCAGAAATATTACAAAGCTGGCCGATGGCTATTCAGAGAAGAAAACTGTGAAGCCTGCCAAGGAAGCATCCACAGTGCTAATCTAGTTACTAGATCTTCTGCCTAGTGTTGTTTTTCACTGCAGGAAAATATGATTCCAGATTTCAACCCCTATAGCTGGCAGTTGCCAGCCACACTCACTGCGCAAAGCTTGGCTTCTGCTTCCACTGCCAAGTAGCTGCAAAGGAATTAAAGAAGCACAGGGAATGCTTGTAGGAGTCAAAGTAGAAGAAGGATTAATTCTGTAGGGATGGCCACATAAGATCTACACTATGGGTGTTTTCAAATGGGACGATAGCCCTCTGGAGTCTGTGTTCAGTGTGTGCAGCCCCCACTCACGTGTTTAGTGTGTCCAACCTAATAAACGGGCAGCCCCTGCATGCACTTCTTGTGCATTCAGGCAGCCCCCACTCACAGGTTTAGACTGACAAACCTAATACACAGGCAAGTATTCTTCCCACGCCCCACCGCCCACCATATCCCACCTCTTCCCATGGCAAACGATGGGAAGAATCCAGATGTTTCTTTCTTCTGAGATATTAGGACTATGGGAGGACACAGGACCAATAGCGGCCAATAACTGCTCAAGTGAGGTACTCAGACAGTCCTAGCTAGGAAGCCATATTGACCACAGTCACCCATCCCTTTGGAGAAGCATGGGAAAGTAACCTTTTGCAGCGCACACAATGCTGAATTTATGGAGCAAATTGCATACTTTATTGAGTACCTGTAGTGAACTTTGAAGGATAAAGTAAAAATTCAAAGCAAAAGTAATCAGTCTTTGCATGTTGTCACTACACAGTTTCTGGCTCACAGCGATGTAAGGGCAGCAAAGCTGGTAAACCAGGTCCATCTCCAAGCACAGAGCCAGTTGGGGGTGGGCATATGCTGTTCCCGGAAGGGACCTGGTTTATGCCTATGAGGGGTGCCAGTGCAGTGTCCCAGCCGGGGCTTGGTGTCTCCTCTGGGTTTAACAGTCAGCAGGTAAGAGCAGATCACTGGGTGCCCCAGTCACTAAGTTGACCAGGGCCAGTCCCTGAAGCTCTGCATTTTTCTATCAGCATCATTCACAGGCTAGCTGGACCTAGGAATGGCAACAGGAAGTGCAGAGGCACAGGCGTGCTGTCGGATGCTATGGGCTCAGCCCCGGCCCTCAAGTGCTTCCAGTCCCCAGCTCCCAAAGTGACTTATCGCTATGCCATACTGCCATTCTCCATGGCTCCCCCATTCCTTCCACCATTCCTTGCACACACACCCTTCCCTTCCTACTCTCAGCCTCCACCACCGTGTTGGACTTTTAAGGCAAGAGTGGTGAGAGGGGCATGTGATACACAGCGTTTAAGATAAAACCAAGTTTTGTCTACTATTGGTGTAACAAACAGAAATGCAACTACATTTTTATAAATCCGAAAATGAGAGATCTTGGTGTTTCTCTGGCTTCTTAAAATGCCAGATTCCAATATGCTATTAACCCAGTTTAATAGTCACCACTCCCTGGGCTGTTAATGAGCTGACAATGGCCAATTAAAATCAAGGGAATATAGCCCCTAGCAGTCTCTCTAAACCACAGCAGCCACCCTGGCTCAACCACCTTGCACTCTAGGAAGCAGGGTGTTGCACTTGTGGCAGCTGAGCAGCAGCAAGGATGGGTGGCCCAAGAAGAAGGGAAAGGCACTGCAGCCTGTGGGGGTCAGCGGCTTCGGTTAGGGTGCTCTGGCCAGCTTGTAACTGTTGAACTGCAGTGCCTTAGCGGAGGTCAAGTTGCTCTCATTAGAGCTGGGGTTCAGCTCAATTGATCGAGCAGCGAAATCCAGAACTGTCAATTGCCTTTGTAAATGCACAGAAACGCTTCAATCACCTGCCTCTGGGCATTTCACACCTGATCAAAGACACACCTGCTTTGTATGTACGTCCCATCTCCAACCATGTTCGCGCAGGTGTTAAAGTGCCCTGAGTCAGTGCTGAGCCAGATCCTGCCCCTGTGCCGCAGCTGCCCAGCCAACCCAAGAACAGGTTGCTGCAGCAGGCGCCATTCCTAGTCAGACCCAAACAGGAATGAGTACTCCGCTGCCCACTATGGTGCCTCTCCTGTCCCACTCAGCCTGTTTGTGTCTGGTGCTGCTGTGTCCCGGGGAGTATTCTGCTGCTCCCCAGCACTCTCTTGGCCACCTGTGAACAAACGCAGCTGTGTAAATGTAGCTCCCCCAAAGGTGCATTAATTTACCATCGTTGCCTGATTGTCATTCTGGCAGACAGAGTACGCCTGCAGCGGAACACAAGAGGTAGCGGAGATAGCTGTACTAGAAGCTGCCTGGTTTTCATTCTGGACCATGATGTAAAGGCTATGGAAGTCACTTCAGAGTAGCAGTGGCTTCGAAAGGGAGAACATTGGCCACATGCTGCAAACCAGAACGAGCTGGGATAATGCATGTTTGAATTTGGTGGACATTGGGCTTTTAAGGCACCAGCGAGAGCAAGAGTAGAGAAGGGCAGAAAGCGGTTGCTCCTCTGAACACTCTAGGCTTTTCGCCTGCAACTCTATGGTGCTGGTGGACCTGTATGTGGGCAAACATAAATGACAAGACACAGACATGTGGGCACACATTAACTCATACTTGCCCACACGGTGGGCCCACAGTGTCCCTGGACTCTGCCACAAGTAGCTGGTGGCCACGTGGTGGGTAGGGGCTAACATCTGGTGAACACCTAATAAACAAGCAGGTGGGAATGGATTTTGAGAAGGACTTTTATTCAGCTTTCCTCATATTTTGTCCAGCACTGGGGGGAAAAAGTTCCAGGATCATATACAGTGATGATTGGCCAGTCATTATTGCAGTTTAATGGAAGGAACATACAAGGAATATATCTAGTGAAGGACACGCCCACAAAACTTTAACACCGCTTTAACCTTCTTTATGCACATTGCAAGGCTGCACAGGGCAACAATACAGTCCTGCAACATGCATAAAAAAAATCTTTAAATGGTGTTGAAGCAGTGTTAAAGTGGAGTTACATGCATGTCTGTTTCCACCCAATGTGGGGATCAATCAAGGATAGTCTCTGTGCTTCCACACATTGTCTAGGGAAAGTTGAAAGGTCAGTCAAAAGCTCACTTTCCACCAATTTAGCATTCATCCATAATACAGCAAGCTTTCTGAAATTATTTGGTCACATTTCTTTGTGTCACCTCACTGTATATTTCTGTGTTTGATTACATATGAGGCACCAACACAAAGACTTCTGGCATCTTTAGACATAACAAAGATCGGGTGTCAAAGCCCCTAAGCACATATTTGGCTGTTGTGTGTAAGCATCATAACGATCCCAACACCAATTTGGTCACCCACTGAACACACGATGTGAACACCATTGCATCACAAGGACAATTTGTGTGTTCCAGCTGAACACGTGGCCAACGTTGTGTCTAATGATATTGTTAGCCCGGACCCCTGGTTCCCCCCAGAACGGATGTACCCCCCTCGTGATAGTCAACTGTCTTGGACCCGGGGGTCAGCAAAGCCCAAGGGCAAGGAGGCTTGGGGAAAAAGCCCCACACTGGATGCAAAAGGAAGGAGGGGGGGGCATGGAAAATAAGGATCGGGCCCAAACACCCTAACTCCTAGAAAAAAGGGACCGCTCATGAAAAAATACCAGCCTAAGGTTGAGAAAAAGACTAGAAGGGAGAGCTCTCTGAATAAAGAATGGAGTCGTTAAGGAGAGAGACTCACCCTGTTGTAACAAAGGACTGGTAGCCAGGACTCAGTGCAGCAACATCCTATCTCTGCATTCCCCAAGAGAAACCAGACACACACACATTGTATCCTGAAGCCTGTCATTAAGCCCTTCCTTCCCTCCCTTGGGAATTGGTTGAAACAGATTTGTATTGAGGGTATGTTAACCCATGCTATGATGATATTTTAGTTATTTAATTTTACTATGACTTAATTCCTTTTCTTTTAGTTCCTGTTAAGCATATATATGGCAAGGAAAATGTTAGAGATGGGATTTTGTTAGTTTTTATTTGAACTGAGGCAATGGCTCATGTCACGCCTGGTCTGTGTAATTTTAATTTTGACCAATAAAAATCAATCAATCAATCAATCAATCCTTCCCTCCCTTCACTTTTTGTTTACCCTTACCTCCTGTGTAAAAGGTATCTGGTGCATCTAGTATAGCCCTTTTTGTCATGGAAGTAACCTTCCCTTGTTAGCCCATTGTACACCCCAAACAACCCTTTGTAGTCTCCCAAACTCCTTTGTCCAGCACCCTTTAACTGCCCCTGGTTTTCCCATCAACCTTTGAGAAGTCTTGGGACCCAGACACATGCAGGTTGCTCTATGCGTGTCTGAGTTGAGAACTCTCCCAGACTCTGGTCTGCCCCTTCTTTTTCCTCCATCCCCCGAACTGCGCTGGATCCGTGGGCCGCCTGTCCCATCTCAACAGGCAAGGAAAGGTAACCACAGGTCCAGACTTTCCCAGCCAACTGGGGAAATCCTCTTTCTCCCTGTCTCTCTCGCTCCCCATTGCTGGGCCAACAGCGGAAACACACACACACACCCCTTCTCCTACAATCTCCGCAAGCCACTTGTGTTTTCCCCTTGTTAAATCCCATCAGCCAGACCGGGGCTGTGTTTCTCTGTGTTACACATATATATACATATATATTAGGGGTGGGAAACCGGTAGAATCCGGTATCCGATAATGCCGGTATCGGGCGTACCGGCATTATCGGATTCGGCCCGGTAATCCGGACCCGGTGCCGGATTTCTGGGTACCGGTTTTTTTTACATTGCATCCATTTAAAAATGGCTGCAATGTAAAAAAAATTTAAAGCCCCAGCCAAAAAGTTTTTTTAAAAAAAACCCTCCCCGAGTCCAGGCTGCGCGGGTGGAAGGGAGGACACCCCCCACCCACCCTGC
>QEPC01004521.1:2223089-2274675 GCA_003113815.1 Sphenodon punctatus
CCCCCTTCCACCCGCGCAGCCTGGGAGGGGGAGGGAATTTATTTTAATTTATTTCATTGGTTTCAATGGGGACACAGCGCCCCATTGAAACCAATGCAATAAATCCGGTACCGGTATACCGGATTTAAACAGGGAATCCGGTTTTCGGGAAACCGGTAACCGGTAAATCCGGTAACCGGTATTGGGCCCGGGGTCCCACCCCTAATATATATACACATATATATACACATATATATCAATAAACTTGTTGTTATTGGACACCTATCTCTCTCTCTCTCTCTTTCTATTTGGGGAGGGTACATAAACTGCCTGTAGCGCGTACTGTCCTCAGCTTGATCCCTTGAACATGAGGGGACCCCCTATTTCGACTAAATTTGGCTAATTCCCCTAAATTTAAAGATAGGGCAGATATTGGGGAACCAACCCCACCAATAATCTCACGTGGCAGGGGGTCTCGTGTTAACAATATCATGTGGCATGTTATCAGATACAACATGGGAAATGAGGCGGCAGCACTTGCATACTGATATCAGTGGCGAGCAAAACATTGATTTGCCCCAAGATGGGCTGTGTGTCTAAGCAGTGCCACATGCTGAACACAAGGCCAAACGTTCATATCAAGGTCAAAACACACATTCAGACACCCGTTGATGTTATGTCTAAAGACACCCAGGGTGTTTCAGACAAGCGTCTCCTCACCCATCATACAACCATCATGCATGTTGCACGGTTGCACTGGTGCCCTAGGCAGCACTGAAACATGCATGGTGAGTGGGAAATGGGTGGGGAGGCACTTGTCTAAAAAAAACCCTAGATTCAGATACGGACTCACTTCCCACCTGTGCCACAGGCTTTTTTGTGAAACTGAATTAATTCTGTTATCTGTTTCTGCCTCAATTCCTCTCCCCATTTATAAGGGCCGTGGTCCCCCACTCCAATGTTTTGTCTTGCTTGATTTAAACTGCAAACCCTTTGAAAAGGAACTGTGTCTTACTCAGTAGTTCAAAGCCATTTCTTTGATCACTATTATTTTGGTTTGTTAAATTCCCTTCCAGTTTACTCCCACGTACAAGTCTCCTCTCCCCATTTACTGAACAAACAATATTACAATGGGACACGGCAAAAGAGTCACAAATATGGTTACTGAACACCTCATGGGTGGGACCAGTTATGAAAGCACATGAAATGTTTTCTCCAAGAAAAGGTCAAAACCCTTTCTTTACATTTGCCCCACTAGAAGGGCCACAACCAACTTACTCCCAACTGCAGGGCTTCAATGAGACTACTCCAGAGTAAGTGGTTTGTGAATTATGGCTGAGATTCCAAAATCAGGTTTTCTTTGTACATGAGCAGTCAAACTTTCTTAAATCAATTTTATTTAGAAAATTACTCCAGCCAAGGTGCTTGGTATATTGCATACTTGAAACACACATAAGTCCCAATTATGAAAAACAAGTAACTCTTCTGTAATATGGATTAAGTCTAAGAGAGGGAGCGTTGCCATGTTGGTCCCAAATGTAAGAGATGGAGACAAAGTTCCAACTTGTTAAATGCTCAAGGAAGGGTCTTATGTGGCACCCAAGCTTGCATACTCTCATCAACAGAAATTGGTCCAAAAAGGAAGATCATCTTAACTACTTTCTCTCCATCTCTTATAAAGAATAGACTCAGACAAGGCTTAGATGCTTATAATAAATTAAAATGCATTCTTTCTCCATCCAAACCCTTGAGTCATGCTGGTTTGAAAAGCACTCAGTAAATGCTGGTAATAGCAGGCAACCTTTTTAATTAGACATGGCCTAATTAAAAAAAAGATAGAGGCATTTATAGTTCATGCATCCCTAGTGGGTAACTAACTAGCAATCTCCACTGTCCTATTGTTTGGCACAGAGGAAGAGTATTTGTATTATTTAATAGGTTTAACATTATCAGCAGCAATACTTCAGTACACTGTATGACGCATAATCCACATTTAGGGCATGTTGCTCTGTTTAGCATCAGCTCCAGTCCTTAGCACTGGCAGGAATCAAAATCAAGTGAATGGGCATGTACCAGCTCAAGGGAGGCAGAGGTTCATGCTGCCTGTAATACAAGATGTCAATAGATCAGTATCTTCTGAACTGGACATACAAATTCAGCTGGCATTTCAGATTTGCAAAGGATTTTTTCCCTGAGTGAGTGAGCTTGCTGCTCTCCTGTTGGCTTGTCAGTTTCAAAGGCTCTGTTGCTGTAAGTTGGCACGTGATCATTGGCTTAAACGGGTCCTAAAATACGCAGAAAGGGATATATGCTGTGGAAGGATTTAGGCCAAAAGTATTCAAAGGCACCCCTCAGGCACAGCCTTGAATTTTCTGTCAACTCAGCAGCCCCTCTCCCAGCTCCATTTAGCAACTGCCATCCCGGGATCCAAACAGTCGCTAAGTGGGGAAAAACAGAAAAAGAGCCTCCACTTTCAAAAGTCTCAGCCATTCCTCATCCGATCAGGCTGTTTTTTGGACAGCAGCAACCTCACAACAAACCCATCCTCACACCAAAATGTTATGGTCCTACTACAACCCATTGCCATTTTAAAAGGGATAATATGTTCACCCTTTATAATGGACAGTGCCGTGTGTCTTAACTATCCAGGTACAACTATGCCTGGATAATTAAGAACTTTATTATGCAATAGTATATTATAGAATGGAACTGACTGATAACCATGAATAAGAATCACACTTCTGGGTGTTTAAGGCCTCAGTAGGGTGTGAACAAACTAGTCCTGGTTAAAGAAGACTCAAGCCGAATTGTCAGTAAGATTCATTTTTTGTAAATATTGTACATTTGTTTTTCTATTAAATCATCCTGTCTTGCAGAAGTAGCTGGCTCCAGGGGAATGACATCTCCACAAGGCTCCCTCTGCAGAGTTTCTTTGAGACTCTTCTCCACGAGTGGGGCAGGCACATGGATTCTGATCCCTGCAAAAGTGGCAGAGGTTCTTCTCCCACATCTCAAATGCCACAGGCTGCATTAGCTTTTCTGCAAGGCCTCAAAGGGTATTTTCACAGAGACACGGTGATGCACAACCCTGGAGCAAGTCCAGGGGTGCGCCCCCACATCTGCCCACTTCTAGTTGTGACTTGCTCAAGGCCACCCAGTGAGTTCATGGCTAGGGCAGCATTCAAACCATGGCTTCTCAGGGCCAGGGCCAGCACCTTATCCACTACACCACTGGCTTTCAAGAATTACAGAATTATGGCTGTAATAATTCTTGGCTCTCAAGAATTAATTATCTTTAGAATTACAGAGAGAGGACATTTTCAGGGGACACATCCCCTCCTATAATTACTCCCATGTCAGCAGTTCACTAAGCAGCTGCTGAACTTTCTGCATGAAGGTCACTTGTGCCAGGTTCCACAATTACATGTGCACTCTTTTCCCCTTGATATTAGCTAACACAACACAAGCTTTAGCTAACAGACTGTGGGTGACCTGGCTTTGTCAGCCTGCTTAGGGCACAAATTGCCTGCTGATTTGACCATAGTAAATCTAACACTGTCTCTGTGACGCCTCAGAAATTGTGAGACAGAATTGCCACTGGCCTTGTGGACAATAGCCATGACATAAAGAGCCATGTTATGCTTAAGTAACTGTAATTGCTCCAACAAATATAATGTTGAGCTCTAGTGAGCTTCAATATCCTGAGTCAGGTAATAATGAGGAATTTTCATCTCAGTCTGATAAGGTCATAGATGTTCTTTGGCTTTAGTCATGGCCAAATTCAGAATAGTGCAAACTGTACGATTGTACAGGAGCCCACTGTGGTAGGGGCCTCAGAGAAGATTCCCACAAAACATGGGCTACATGAAGAAATTTGAAAGGACAACATGAATACAAGAAGCACTGGTGTAAAAAACAGGTGTGACAGGGCAGAGTCTCTATGGCCCACTGGCCCTTTAAGGAGATCTTGAGGCGGAGAAGAAGGTGCATCCCCAGTTATGGGAGACAGGTGAAACTGGCTGTGGCAAAACAAGCCCAGGGAGGAGAGCCAGGGAAAGAAAGGCTAAGTTAGGGAGAAAGAGCCAACAGAGGCAGGAGCTGCCTCAAGAAAAGGAGACTGCAAAGAGACATGAGGGAGCGTAGCCGAGCCTCAGGCCACTTTTAGACGTGTTCACCCCGCTCACGGCATGAAATCCCGCACAGTGTAAAAATCTCGCAGGCGGGGTTCAGACGTGATGATATCAAGGTATCTAGTCTGTTCACGAGCAGCAATAATGCGCATGACATCACATCTAAACCCCACCTGTGGGATTTTTACACCGCACGTGATTGCACGTCATGAGCGGGGTACGCAAATCTAAAAGCAGCCTCAGTGAGAAGAAGCGTAGGAAGAGGTAGGAGCTGGGGAGAGCTCCTCCTCAGGAGCAGACACAGAGGGTTTTCCTGAGCTGAGGGACCTGCTGGGCTACAGAGAGAGTGTGCCCAGCCCAGAGAATGGTGGAGACTAGACAAGAGGCTGCGCAGCCTGAGGAAGGAGCATGCCACCAGGCCAGAAGGTAAGCTCATTGTATAGGAGACTAAATATGGTGGAACTGTATCTGTATGTAACCCAACTTCTTCCCTTCCCCCTTTGGGGCCCGGGACTCCAGTGACTCTTCCTTTCCTTGCGTTTCGATGCCTCCAACCTGGGGAGCGTCATGGCCCACTTCTAGGGCCCTTCATGGACTCCCATCCAGCGATTACACTACCCAGGAGATAGGGACCTTGGATACTAATTACATTACACCCCAGGATTTTAGTTTCAAGATTAACAGACAACAAACACCATAATAAACCAACAGTGACTGCCTTCAAATCCTTTCCCCAGAGTTCCCCTGTCTCAAGAAATTCCACCCCCACCCCAAGTGCTTCTATGCACAGCTGACTCACATTGACATACGATGGGGTACACGTGTTCAGTAGGTTCCTTTGTCTTTTGGGGGCCTGGGAGCTCCACCAGGCCCTCCGCCCAAACGAGGCCTTGCTCCAGGGCTCGCCTACAGTCCCACAGAAGTTGTTTTGAGTTCTTCTGCCGCTCTCCTGTGAAGTTCTGGATCCCTAAGCTGCAATCCTGTGCTGCTTTGAATCCTTCTGAGGCTCTCCTGATGCCTACTCAGCTTCTTCTCTGGCAGCCATCTTCTCTTCCCGGCTCTTTCCCTACTCGAAGAACTGCCCCACAGCTCCCCCTGCTGGGCCTTCCCTGTGTAGTATGCCCACCCAGTTTTCCTGTCTCAACTTTCCCCTGGAGAAGGGCGAGCTACATGTAGACTGTGAGTAAAGAGACTTTGAGTTACTTCCCTAAGAGAGTGATTGTGTAGGCCCGATTGTGCCAGGACTTACCCCAGGTGAGCCTGTCCCTACCATAACAGGCCTAGCAAGTCTCAAACGGGGGAAGCCCTGGCATGTCAACTTTTCCCAGGATTCATATTAATGGACCCCTCGCACATTGGGCCCATTAATACGTAAGCAATTGCAACATATATGTAACATACAGGATTGCAATGCTGAGAGTCCTGGGCCCTGAAAGGGATGTCATGTTTAACTGAACATCAAAAATTAATTATGGTAACATTTTACTTTTTCTAATGACTGAGCAAGTCAGTGTGTGTGCAAACATGCCTATGTTAGAAGAACTCCCACACGACCATTTCTGCATAGCGCCCCAATTTCCTTGGATCTGGTACAGCTTTTGATGAAAGGATTAAAAGGCACACAGGGCTCTTCAATAGCAATATACATCAGAACAAGGAGGCCTGGTTAGTTACCATTCAGCAAGTTCCTAGTCATTAGATTCCATGGGTCAAACTCAGCACTGGTATGAGAGAGGGCTCAAGGACTTAATTTTCAAGCCAGGGCTCAGACCCAGTAACTCCTCCAGACCCTGTCACTGCTGCTAACCTACCAGACCCCACACCTGGCTGGTTGCAGAAGCACCATCTGCTCTGAAAGTGTTGGTGCATCTACTGTGGATGGGCCCAGATGGTTCTGCTACTGAAATGAATCCAAGGAATAAATGAGGTGGCGTGCCTCAATTTACCCAAACGGGATCGAAGGTTGCCAATTAACAAGCCAAAGTATATAGGCACAACTCAGTTTTATTAGATAGACACTTAACATCTGGACATGGCAGTGTTCTTAGTTACAAACCCCAGTAACCCAAGATATCTTACGTGTCAGAGGCACAGTCCGAGACACAGGCTGATTCAGAGGAGAAGGGGAGAGGGCCCAGCAGATGGCTGGTCTGGGGGTCCCTGGATCTTTTGAGAGCAACGGTAAGGATCAAAGATCCACGCAGCTCACTGCAAATGCTAATGGCCATTAGCGTCAATGACAAGGGGTAAGGGGCTGAGCTTTCCCTTTTATAGCTTCATTTATTGGGGATACATGTTGCAGGGTCCCCTTTGCCAGGTGCAGAGAAGAAGTTGACTATTCATTATGCTATCAGTTGGAGCATAGCCACCAAGCTAGTTTGGAGTTCTCAGGGAGTTTTAGGAAATTACTGTTTATTCGTAGGGGAGGGTACCTCCCTTTCTTACAAACTCCCTTTGTTTCTCTTAGGCCTCTTTCTGTGCTCTCAGAGACAGTGGCTGTCTAGGGTTTGTTACTGTGGCCTTGGAAATAAATTTTCTGCTTAGAAAGTGATTTTGACAATTTTATTCTCATGGGCCTAGTTGGATAGTATCAGCCTGTGGCTGAATAAACTGAACTGAGTTGTCCAAACCTGATCCTGCTTGTGTCTCTGATCATGGCCAATATTGCCTAATTGATACATAACACTACTGCCACCTGCCAGCTGTTTGGCAGAGGGAGGGATTTGCCACCAAACAATATAGGGTGAAAATTAATGTGACAGTACTAGGGCACCGCCACAGACTTACCCCCTCTGCGGTTGGGCCACAACCATGGCCGGGAGTCAGCCAGGCCCCTGAACTACTGTGATGAGAGCCCAGCTGCCGGGGAGGACAGGGAGATGCATGCATCCGCCTGTCGCCACCCCTATGCTGCATCCAGCAGTCCACCTCCACCTCTGGCGAGCAGCCTTGGCAGCCAATGATGGCCACTATGGGCACCCAGCACCGGCAGGGACTCCAGTCCAGGGTAAGTAAAGTTGACTTTCAGACATGAAAGTCCGCTTTATTCCCAGTTGGGTAGCTGGATCCCATCCGTGGTGACAACTAGCATGCTGTGTCTCAGGGATTTCCCTGAGACACAGCCTGGGCTAGCCACCACCATGGTGGGGATCTACCCTGTGCAAACATCTGGCGGTCACTTCCCGGCTGCTTTCTAACATGATGGTGGACCCCATGCCAAAGCGGGGAAAACTGTGGCAAAGCAGGCCACTGTCACATTTGAAAGTACCCACAGTCTTGGGAAAGTCAAGACTGGTAAAGTAATGGTGGGAGCAGGGGCTGGTGGAATCATGGGGTCTGGCAGCAGGGCAGCTCTACAGCCTCTCTGAATCTCCCAATCTTCCAGAGTCAAGGACCAGGACAGCCAGGACAAGTCTCAGCCCTGTTTACTACTTCTGCTTCTGCTTCTGCTTCTGCTTCTTCTTCTAATTAAGCTCTGTTCAGCTCTACTGACTTCAGGTGACTCACACCCTGGATGAACATGACCGTATATATGCACAGCAATGGACGTGACCAATGACCACATTTTTCAAATCCGTGTGTCTGAAATCAGTGAGATTTGTGAACTAGTGATATTCAGAAATTCTGGGACTTCAGATCTCCTACTGAGCTCAATATATCTTTAAAAATCAGGTCACTGCTAACTAAGTGCAGAGTAAGATACTTTAATTTAGGCAACTCAGGTTTGAAAATGTTTGTCTCCCACAAGGACTAACCCTTGCTGCATTTTTATTTCTGTCACCAATTTCCTCTTTCTAGATGCTAGAATTTTTTCCCCCCAAGTCAGCAGTTGCTTAGGAGGTAATTCCCCATAACGGTTATTGTATGATCTAAATTCCCCTAAACGCTATTCTAAAACCTTCTAAACTAGGAGTCATCAAACAGTGCCCTCTGCAGACAGTCATGATTCCTGTTGATAGTCGATAATATACTTTGTGATATACTCTGTGCTTCCTATGGTACCTTTGCTCCTTGTAGACCTACAACTTCCACTGTTGTGGTCTGACAAGGCCTGGAGCAGTGTCAGAGCCCTGAATACCACACCCATGATACATCTGAGGGGCAGCAAGTGGAGCTCAACACATCCCCACCCACAATGGTTCCAGGGCAATGATCCTCAGAGATGCATGTGGGTCATTCTCCCCTGTCACTAAACCTGGCCCTTTACTGATTTATGCTGTCATCCGGGGCACCATTTCAAATTTCAGCAGGGATTATTATAAAGGCCATTTCATGTAAAAAGAGATAGAAATGCAGTAAGCCTTGAATCACTATAAGCACATGGGGTGGGAGCAATGGCAACCTTAGGCTGCCATTTTAGACTATATTAGAGTCTTTGATTCACAGCCCAGTTTGAAAATCTCTCAGAAGCCTGATATTGCCTATTTGCTAAGACCAAGCCAAACCCTTGATCCTTTTTGGCTGTGAGCATCACCAGCCATGAGCAACTGCCCGGGGCTCTCCTAAATCCAGTGCCAGCAAGTACTGCTGGCCTGGGCTTGCTATTCATGACTTTGATGGCATTTCCTCTATCAGACACTGCTTCTTTTAGAGTTATGTATTGTACCATATCACTAAAGAAGATGCTGGTGACATCCCAGATCAAAAATGCATCAATTCACTTTCAGAGGAATTGGCTAGGAGTGAGTCAATCTCTCCAAACCAGGTGTGCAGTTTGCCACACAGAATGATTGTTAAATTGAAGCTTAAAGGAAAGCCTGACTATTGTTACAGTCTGCAGGAAATGTTTAGTTAACTCAGCATTATCACTTAACCACAAACACTTCTCCAGTCAAAATCCCAACTTTTCTGCTGTTGCCACCACTCTCATTATTCAAACGAAATTTAATTTCTCATTGCTATTGGACTGATCCAAGCGTAATTTCAGATGTTACAAGATCACAGTCAACCACAGGGATCGGGGAGCGCATGGGGGTGTGCAGCCTCTCCAGCCAGGGCTGCAGGAGCTCTGCCAGTCGCACGAGGGTTCGCTGGTCCGTCTGGAAGTGTACCCTCCAAGCAGCATCGTCCCATTGTGTCAGGGCCCCCTCCCACCATTGCTGAGCCCTGGCCACGGTCCAGAGGTGCCTGTTGATGGGCATAGCGAGCATGACAGCACTGAAGAGGGACGCCCTCCTCCAGTAGTGGCATGCAGTTGCTTGCTCAAGGACAGCTGGACGGGTGCGTGCTCTCAGCAGGGCCCTGTGGTATGTCCCAGAGAGCCTGCGCACCGTGTGCATGGCCTGGATGCGACGGCGCCTGCAGGGGCGAGCAGGCTGGTTGCAGCGAACCGCGCCATTCATTCCCACACCCCAGCATACATGCTGAGCAGCTCTGTGGTGACCCGCTGGAGCTCGGTGTGCTGGCCTGTAGGAGCCAACAGGCACCCCACTGGTTCGCATCCATGGCAGGTACCTGTGAGGACCCAAGCTGGTAGGTGCCCCAGGAGTGCCGGGCAGTGTCAGGCACACTGCTCAGGGGCACGCTCCTGCCGCTGTGCTGTGGGTTGTGGCTCGCTATAAGGGGCCTATGGACAGCTCATGCCCACGTGCCACTGGCTATTCATTGGGCTCTGTACCCAGGTGCTGCGCCGATTGGTTGTGGGCTATGCGTTACCGGGTGGTCCTGGTGGCACAGGGCCGCTCACCTGTACCGGGGGGCTTCACCTGTAGGTCCTGTGCCCCCTGGTGCCGGTTGCTACCACCTATTGGGGCATTGGGTGTTCGGGTGCATGGGAGGGGGGGAGGGCTGTGCCCCCGGCATGTAGGTGACTTAGCGAACGTTGTGTGCATATCACTGCTGTCTAGACAGACAGACAGAAAAAATTATTGTAAGCCACATGGCCATAACAGCAAGATCATAATAATAATTAAGCATGTATGTATACAAAAATAAAATAGTAAAATGATAAATATAGTATGTTTAACAAAATTATTCATACAACGAGTACCACATCCCAAGCCATAGAAGGGTTATTCATAGGCATAGGAGTGGAACCACAACAAAAGCTATTGATATTTTCACAAACAGTCACAATCATAAGTCAATTTAAGCAGACCAAGGTCTGCTACATAGAGGCCTCCTTCATAGACAGAATGAAAGTACCATAGCTAGTAGGAGGCAATGGCTTCTGTTCATGCTTCATACGGATATTGGCAATTCTGGAAGCATAAATTGCAACCAGCTTAGATCTTGATGGATCAGTGTCTCCCAAGAGATAGATTAATTGCTGAATTTTGGGTTGAAAGGAATCCAATTCAATAGCAGATTGCAACTGTCTATGTTGGATATTGTATAAGGGGCATGACAGGATGTAATGTCCTAAGTCTTCCACCTCCCTGCCACAAGGGCAGATCCGATCTTTATAAGGGATTCCCAGGAATCTACCCAGCAAGACAGACGTGCACATAGTTTATATCCTTAAACTGGTAAACGCTTTTCTAAGCACGGGATCGGTCAGATGATAGATATATAGGGCCCCACCCTTGGCTGGAATCAGATATTTCTAAAATGGGGAGATAAGAGATCTTGAGGCCATAGCCTTCTGAACTTGTCTGTCTACATCTGACACACATTGCTTAAGAAGTTTAACAATTAGACCGCTATTAATATTATTAAAAAAAAGTCTCTGAAAAGCCCAAGGACAGAAAGCGTATTTTCACATTAGCCCACCAAACGTCCGTGCCACCTACGTTATCATGCAGCTTTTCCATCATAGCCAAACTCAGGAATGAAGTATCCGGGGCATCCGTAAATGTCAGTCCAAAATGTCAGCAAGTAAATGTCAGCAAAATGCCAAAAGTATCCTGGGCGACCCAAAATGTCAGCATTCGTATCTCTGTTTGGGCAGCTAGAGATTGACTACCCAGTTCCAGATTTATTATGACTGAGCTGGACGAAGGGAGGGTTATCAAGATCCGTCTCCAAAAGCCGTTAATAACTGGTTGGAGGCAAGGTAACGCCTGGGGATCATATCCCCAGATCTGAACACCATAGAGCATTCTTGCTATCAGCTTAGCATCCATGATTTTTTGAGCTGCCTTAATACACCGTTGGCCCATATTAAAAGAAAAAGCGCTGACTAGCCGAGGCTTCCATCTTCACCTTCTGCTTAGCAGCCAGAATGTGAGCATGCCATGCACCGTTATAAGAAAAAATAATGCCTAGGTATTTGTACATACGTACCTGCTCTAATCTATGACCCTGCAACATCCAGGTATATCTAATAAAGCGCTTGGCAAAAACAAGAGTTTTGGTCTGGTCACAGTTTATATTGAGATTCTTTTCCACACATCTAGCCCCAAAGTCCCTCAATGATCTATCCAGCCCCAGTTTACTATAAAAATAATAATAATAATAATAATAATGTTTATTAGACACTAGCTTTTGCCATGGTCAAAAATAATAAAACAGATAACAGAACAAACACGTGAAAAAAACATAAGTCATCAGAACAAATACAGAGGAAAATTAACACCATACAATGAAACAACTGTGGCGGTCAAGGCAAAGAGCAAATTCGGGGCTGATCACATCACTTTATCCCAGATCCTTATAGCTAGAAAGGTAAAAGAGGCAATGGCCTGCATGGATTTTTCCTCCTGTGTTGCCAGTAACTCATTTAATTTACTGGTAGGTGAAGAGTAACATTTCTCTTCCCACAATGGAGCTAACCAAGTCTGCCTTAAAGTCTCATAAAGAGGGCAATAAAAAAGAAAGTCTTCTAAATCCTCTACTGTGGAATCCGCGCAAGGGGCAGAACCATTTATTGTAGGGTATATTGTTATAGTGACCCTTTATGACAGCGGAAGGGAGCAGCTGAAAACGGAGACATTTAAAAACTCTGCGTAACATAGGTTCTTTCAAGACATCAAGATACAACTCAGCCTTATGCAGCTTTTTAAAATGACAGAGCCGAGGGGCAACCTTCCACAAGGCTAAGGCAGCCAGATCTTCCTGCCTAGAAATATCACTCATCCTAAGTTCTACCATTTTTTTTTTGAAGGGATAATTTTTTTCCCCAAAAATAGGAGAACAAAAGGCCTGCATTGGACAGATATGATGTAATTTGAGTAATCCATGGATAGGGTAGCATCCCTGAATGTTCTAACTCTTCCTTCAAGCAAAGCACTGGCAAAGAGGTTTCGTCCAGGTTATTTAATTTAGCCCAATATCCAAGAGCTAACTGCTTCCTGAGAAAATTAATAGCCAAGATACCTGTCTCAGCTCTTGTCGCTGGGGCAGGGACACTTTGTGGTACTCTCAACAGCTTTCTTAGAAATACACTTTGAACTGATTCAAGAACTCAGACATCCATTGAAAGTGTAACCTCAGACCCAAATGTCAAAATAGACTGAACCTTTGCTCTAAATACACTCAAAATAAGAGAGCTACTCGATTCCAGTCGAGCGCATGGCTAACCTTAAGATCCCTTTATAGGCCGCACTAGCTTTTAGGGCAATTAGCTTCTTATGTCTTTCCCATAGACCATTGTCTGAAAGAGTTATCCCTAGGTACACATATGAGGTTACCTGGTGAAACTCCTTGCCCCTAATGCGCCAACTGCGTTTAAGAGTCCTTTTCTTCCCCATAACCATAACTTGGGATTTCTGCAGATTGATGTCTAAGTCATTCTTTGCACAATAATCTAGCAGAGTTTCCAAAAGATTACACAGTTCCTTTTGCGTCGGTGACATTAGAATGACATCATCTGCATACATCAATATAGGAAGACACCTATCCTTGAACTTTGGAGGGTGACAAACACATGAGGCTAATTTGGCTGGAAGGTCACTCAAGTACAGATTAAAAAGATGGGGGACCAGGACACACCCCTGTCTAACCCCCCTCTGAATCTGAAACGGAGCTGATAAGGAACTGTCATCCCTCAACTTGATTTTCGCATAATTTTCTGTGTGGACGTGAACAAGTAAGGTCAATAAATGGCAATCAATTCCTAGGTGGTATAGTTTTTTCCAAAGTTTTACTCTCGAAAAAAAAATGAAAGCTTTACGAAAATCAATAAAAGCCATGAAAAGTGTCCCTGCCCTTATTTTCACATACTTTGCAATAACATGAGTAAGTATGAAACAATTATCTATAACAGAAAAATTCTTGCGAAAAGCATTTTGTTCCTTTGGAATTAAATTCTGCCCATAAGCCCAAATCTCAAGAAGGTTAAGCAGAAGCTTAGTATAAAGTTTCCCTATAATTGGAAGAAGGCTAATGGGGCGATAACAGCTCGGGTCCTTAGGATTGCCCTTTTTGAAGATGGGAACAATAATAGACACACCCCAGTCACGGGGTATCCTCGTCGTAATATTAATCTGTGTGAAATAAGAAGCTAGCAAAGGGGATCACCAGTCAGGACAGGCCTGCAAAACTTCGGCAACAATTAAATTGATGCCGGGCGATTTATTATATTTGAAAGACCTTATTGCATCAGCCACTTGGGCAGAGTTTACCTGTGGATCAAAGATTGAAGACCCTGATTGGTGCAGTGATTTAACAAAGTCCAAAGGGGTTTCCCCGCTTCCCTCCGGGCCCAATCCAAAAAGTGCTTGAAAAATATATATCCATACCTCTGCATCAATCTAAATTGTAACTCTACCGGCACCACAGGAGGTTTCAACGTTGAGGATGGCCCAAAATGATCTGGAGTCTCTCAAGGAAGCTGCCACTTTAGGTTTCGCCCAAGTCAGCCGAGAATGAGCATGTTCTTTCTCCTTGATCAGGGCCTTATAGCAACCCCTTGCTGCCTGGAATTGTGTTTTAGATTATTCAGAACCTCCTTTTACCCAGGCACATCTAGTGTGCACCAGTGTACGTTTGGTCTGCCTGCACTCTTGGTCGTACCATTTGTTAATTTGTCGCTTAATTAGACGTGGTTTGCAAGAAAGAACATTGAGGGCAAGCTGTGATACTATCAAGAGATAATGTTCGCCATGCCTGTCTTTGTCTATACTTCTATCACAGGCCGACAAGATAATTTCCCTGGAGTGGCAGAGCTCTGGACTCCATAATAGAGCCAGAACCTGAGCTGTAAGTGACTCATTCCATCTGACCCAGACCCTAGAGTTACTTGAGTTAATTCTAACTGTCTGAGACTTAGAGGGATTTATACAATCTTTTATATCCACAGTTAGTGCCAAATGATCACTTTCGGGTTGTGGAATCAATGAAAAGTTATCAGATCTTTCCCACTGGGATGCCTGAATTACAATATAGTAAATTACACTCCTACCGTTTGCATTTATAAAGGTGAATTCCCCAAAAGGGTCTCCAGTTCCTTGCCCATTCAATATCATTAAAACATTTGTCATGAGTAATTCAAACATGCAAGTCCCCAGCTCGTTCCTTTGGTGATCTCTAGAGTACCTTGCAGAGGACCAAACTACTCCCTCAGAACCCAGTACTGAGTCAGCATCCTGTGGAACTCCCAGTCTGGTGTTCCAGTCTCCCGCTATAACATACAGAGCAGAGGGGAACTGATTGAATAACTGCTCTAACATATCATCCAGAGCCCTCCAAACATCTACTCTATAACATTCTGAGAAGAGAGGGGGAATATAAAGATTGAGTATCAATAATAAGGTCCCTGAAGGAGATCTCCACAAACCTGCCTGAAATTCCGATCGCAAATATGGGAGTAGTTCTAAGGGTTCCACAAACTTATCGGCAATCATTATAACTAGGCTGCCAGAAACACAGCCTTTGGTTTTAAATTTGGTGCCTGAAAGAGAATACACCTGGAACCCTTGAATGATGAAATGATCCCCTCCCTGAAGCCAAGTTTCCTGAAAAAAGACAACATCATAATGCAACAAAAATGCTACCCACTCAGGGTCCCAACATTTATACTTGCAACCAGAAATATTCCAGGACAAAAACTTCAGGGAGGTCTGGGATCTAACTTTTAGCAACCTGGGTAACAAGGTTAGAGCTGTTGCCTTTCTATGCAACAAATTAGCCTGTATGCAGGGCGAATTTCCAGAAATGTCCGACAAAGTTGGAGCAAAATTCACTACAGCCTGTGGGGAATCTTCCCACACACCGGTATACAGATGTGCTTCATTTGCTCCTTCATTGGCTCTCTGTCAATCTGGAATTACACAAGATTCAGCAGGCTCTAGCTCATCAGCCTGCTTGTGAGCACTTCTATCTAACTTAGCCCTAATCGGCCGATCTTGGAATTCAGTGGTGTTAAAAAGTTTGGATACTGGAAGTATTGAGTCAGTTTCCAACTGACTCGTAGACTGGATGGTACTCAGAGAGTCATTTATCTTTGGTTCCACGCAGGCAATAACAACCTGAGTCATCCCCGGAAGGGGGGTAGTCTCTCCCAATTCTTGAGTCATTAAAAAACACATAGCTGTCAAGGCATCTACATTGTGTTCAGGATGATAGGGTGCCTTGTATAAATCCAAGCTTTGGGGTGCATAGTCAAAGGAAACACGCGGCAAATTACTCCTGATAAGATCTAATTTTTGGATAAAAATATCCTGATCCATAACAGGAAGAGTATTAATTAAGGGAAGTCAGGGAGGGAAGAATCCCTATTCCATCCTTACAATCTTCCAAAAAAGTCTTTACTATAGCAGGAAGGAAATTGGGACCTCTGTTCATCTCAGCCCCCTGACACTGCTCCTGATCAGGCCCTGATTGTAAAATAGCTCCCTTTGCCTTCTCATAGCTATCTGCAACATCTATTGGTGGTTTAGCTGGAATGTGACTCGCAGAGACCTCCATTGCTTCCACCAAAGACTTTTTACAACCGGATCCAATTAAAGAACCCATTATAGGATTAGAGCCCAAATTAATAAGGTAAGGTTTATTAAGCAACACCAAAACATCAGCATACAGGAGCATAAAAACTTCCTTGGCACTCATGGTGGATGGTATCTCCCTAGATCTCTATGCTCAGTTATAAGAGAATTAACATAGATATTAAAAACTACTGGTGCCAGCAAACATCCCCGCCGAACTCCTCGATGGGTCTGAACCATATCTGAAAGAGTCCCATTTGGGTGCACTCTCACCCTCAGTGCTGTGTTGGAATACATTGATTTGATCAGTAACAATAAGCGCTTATCCATTTGTAATCGACCAAGCTCGGACCATAGTTTCATTCTACAGATCAAATCAAAGGCAGAAGACAAGTCAATAAATGCTACAAAAACCTTACAATTGCGACATTGGTATTTGTTGATTAAATGATTGAGTACAAAAGCTTGTCCAATAGTGGATCTATTGCTCCTAAATCCCGCCTGTTCCTCAGCAAGAATGACTTCAGCTACAATCCAAGCCTGCAGTCAATTTAGTAGCAGTCTAGTGTAGGTCTGTAATTACCTGGGTTTGTTTTGTCACCCTTCTTAAATATAGGAATAATGATACTAGTTTTCCAGGAGTTCGGCACTACTGCAGTAGCATTAATTAATGAAAATAGATGTGATAAGGCAGTAATCCACCAATCCGGTAGAATTTTATATACTTCCCCCAAAATGTAATCACCTCCTGCTGCTTTACTTTACCCACCTTCACGTTACCAATAGCCTCCATAACCTCCAACGGGGCTACCAGATCCCATCGAGGTAAATCTAAATCAGACAGGGAAGCACATCTACATTCAGAATCATATGCAGTAAACAGCTCTGAGAAATATTTGGTCCAAGTTGAGGGGGGAATCTTCAACTCCTTAGCCAGAGACCCCTGCTTACCTAGATTATTTACTAAACTCCAAAAACACCATGTATCCTTTTTATCAATTATTTCTAAAAGTAAAGACCATTGGTACTCATTATATTCCTCCTTCTTTCTTATTATCAAGGATTTGTACTCTTTCCTTAATTTCCTATACTTAATAACATATTCCAAACCCTCGATTGATTGAAGTTTACGAGTTGCTGTCCTTAGTAAGGCTCTGGTTAGTCTACATTCATTGTCCCACCACACATTTTCTCTCCTGGGGGGATATTTCCTCACTTTAGGAGCACAGGTGAGTATCAAACTTAGGTCCCCTACAAACTGGGACCATAATGAGAAGGCATGCTTCACATCTTTGGTTACCATCATTTGCATGCATGGTGAGCTGACAAATGGTTGCATAAGGAAGGCAGACTTTGGACTCTACTTTCTGTGACCAATGGACTGAGCAGCAGCCTATTTCTTTTCCATTGACCTCAATCGGGCTCAGAGCTGGAAACATTCCAGCCAGAGAATTAGCAGTATTGGAAAATGGTCACTCAGGATCAGATCCCCCACCTAGAAAAATAACAAATGCTCAGCCAAATACTGCTGTCTATGTGTAGGCCGTCCCCGGGCTTCAGTTACTGCAGCTGTGCTGTGTCCGCTCCCCATGCATTGCTTCCCAGCCATCCCATTGTGCTGCCCATACCCTTATCGCGTGGCCTTGGAGCTCCCCTGGTTGCCTCCTCTGCCTACCATGGTTTGAGGGGCCCAACTGTCCCTGATTATCAGTCTCTCTGCCAGCTGCACCATGGCCGATGCTGCTGCATCTGAGCTCCCGCTCAGTGGTTCCTCAGCCGGTCCGCGTTGCTGGACCTACAGAGAGACCATAGCTCTAGCTGACCTGTGGCATTCCCCTGGCGTTCAACTGTTCCTTGGCTCCTGTGATACCCTCCCAGATGCCTATCGGTGTATGAGCTCAGGCCTCCGCCTCTTTGGATATGTGGCTACCGCTTGCGAGTGCTGGCTCCATGCTGGGGAGCTGGGCCTCCATCCTTTTCCGGATGGGCGCATTCTGGAGTTGAGGGGGTCGCTGGTGTCCTCGTCTGCTGCTGAGATGGTGTCAGCTCTCTCTGTCTGTGCCTTGTCTGGCTTCCAGCCCTGCCCTGGCTGTGTCATACTTCTGCTGCATCCTAGGGGCCTGTGGCTACCAGCGTTCCCGTAGGGCATTGTAGTACCACCTGTTGGAGCTCAGAGAGCTGTCATGGCCCCCTGCTGCTGACTATGCCTTGCCCGATCCCACCAGACCTGAGCTGCTAGTGCTGTCTGAGGTGTGGTCCCGTGCCGATGTTCAGGTTGGGCTCACTGGTCCCGATCCTTTTGAGGGCTACTATCTTGTTGCCTACCACATGGCACGAATGGGCTATTGCCATGGCATGTTGCGGTGACCCCACTACGTTCATCTGTTGGGCCACCCTGTCCCACCCACCTCATGACCCTGTGCAGCTGGCTGTAGGTCCCCCCGGGTCATCTGTGTCATGAGTATCGTCTCCGCCGGATGCTCCCTGCACCTCCCTGGCCCTTACATTCTGTGACCCCCTACATCGTTCCATTGTGGATCCGCTGCTATCCTGGCTCCATCTACTCCCCCCGTTCCACTAAGCTGTGCCGGCTCACCTGCACACCGGGGCCGTCTGTGTGGCACCGCTGTAGCATCTGTACCCTTGGGGTTCATTTCCATGACCTGCCCCCCTGTCAGCTGTTAGCTGCTATCCGACATCTGTACTGGGGATCCCTGTGGACCTTTGCACCCCTTGCTCAGCCAGCTCCCAGCCAGTGTCCGTGATCAGCCCCCACCCCCGTGCTGCCTCTGTGACTGTTTGTGACTGGGGTTCCCTTGCTTGCGCCACCTGGCATCCCCTTGTTGGGGGGGGCACAATCAGCTGTTCGCGACTTGGGGCTCGCTTCCCTCGCTGGCTGTGCATTACCATCCGGGACCGATTGTCTTGCCTTTGGGACCTGCCTCTCCCCTACCCACTGTCTTTATCGGATTGGTGGATCATCCCTGTGACCCTGCTCTGTCACCATGTGGACCCCTGTCTGTTCAGTGGCCTGTGTTGCTGTTGGGTGCCTTATGCTGGCTGTGCTGTCCCTGGAGTGTTGGGTGCCTGCTCCCGTGTCCCACTCTGTTCCATTCCCCTCCTGTTTTGTTGCCCATAGTTGGCCTCAGCCCCCGCCCCCCCCCGGTGTCCTTGCCGCTGTCTGTTGGGCTGCCCGGTGTGGTGTTCCCCATCTCCCCTTGTGTGCCCTTGCGTGTCTCCCCCTTGCTCCCTTTCCCTTTTAGCTGTGTATGTGCTTGCCAGCGTGTGTGGTTTGTGTACACATTGCCTTGGAATTGCCTTGGAATTGCCTTGGAATTGCCTTGGCCGGGCTGGCCCTGGTAGCTCTCCAGACTACTGTCCGGGGTGGGCCTGTAGGTTCTGGAGCACCCGGGCCCTTCTTCCTGGGGGTCTGTGGCACTGTTGCAGGTGTCTACCATGGGGGCAGCGAGGGGAGGGGGTACCTTGACCCGTTGCCTCCCCTAGTCCACAGTGCTCCCAACAAGTCGCGGGGCGACTATGGACCCCTTCATGTGGAGGAAGCGGTCCAGGTCATCGTAGTAAGGGGCGGTCCGGGCTCCGTGCCCAGACCCCCTGTTGTTGTCCTGGATGGCCTTGTAGCCCCTCCTCAGCTCCTTTGCCTTTGAACGGCACTGTACCACTGTCCAGGGGTGCCCCGCCGCCTCCATGTCCCACACTATGTCCCGGTATACCTGCTCATTCCTCTGGTTGATCGCGAGCTCCAGTTGGTACTCCAGGGTCCCCCATATCCGAATAAATTCCCTGGTCTCCTGGAGCCCCCACTGGCCCCCTCTGTGGTAGGCCTTCCTCCCACCTCTCCATGCAGTCTCTTCCCCCTCCTCCTCCACCCCTTCCTGCTGCACCTCTGGCCGGGCTGGTCCGGTGTGCTCCGGGGGGTCACCCACCCGGGCTGTTTTCCATGTCTGCGGGAGGTGGGGTCGGGGGAGTACGGTTAGGTGGAGGTTGGGTCCGCCTCGCGGGGCGCCCCCTTTCCCCCCCAGCGGGTGCCCAGGCATGGCCCTGGCCACCCCTAGCCGCCCCTTTGCCCCCTGTTCCCCATGCCCTTGCTCCCCCTTACCAGTTTCCGGGGTGCATCCTCCTCCGCCAGCCCAGCTGATGTCCCCGGGGCGTCCTGTGCCGGCTGCTGCAGGTGACCTCTCGCTACCACCTCCATGGTCAGCGTGACCCCTGGCTCACCCACCCCCACCTGTGCTTCCTCCCCCTCCACCACCACCACCACTGCCCCTGCCTCTGTCTCTTATACACATCTAGATGTGTATAAGAGACAGCCACTGCCCCTGCCTCCTCTGCCTCCTCCTCGCCCCTTGCTCTCTCCTCCGCCACCGCTCTCTTCCTTCTCCCTCCTCGCTCCATCCCGCCATGTTTGCCAGCTGCGGTTTTCCCTTTAAATCTCCCTCCGGTGTGTGTGTTGATGCTGGTTGCCTGGCTGCACCATTACATGCATTGCCCACGGCTGGGGATCGTTTCCATTGATCCTGGCCGGTGTTTGCCGTCCAGACATTACGTTTGGTTGATACCTGATGGGGATCTCCTTGACCACGTTTTCACGGTAATTGGTGCGGGGAGCCCGGGAAGCGTGGCTGAATTGGACCCCATGTGGGTATTGAGCGTGGTGAACATCTGGCGGGCACCAAACAGACGTTCAGAGCGCCTTGGCCCCACCACGGGATTGAGCGTGATTCACTGTGGTTGAGCGTGATCTCGTCACGTCTGAAAATACCCCATGTGAGGGAGGAGGGGAGCATGGGGCAGGAGAGGGAGCATCTCTCTCTCACAGACACACAATCCTCACATAGACTCACATACATACACACACACTCACTCTGACACACAAACACTCTCACACATATATAGACACACACACACACTCACACACACACACACACACAGATTCTCTCACACACAGACTGTCTGCCTGTCTGTCTCTTTCATAACTAGTACCATAACTGAAGGAATAGTAAGTGTTTGCTAGCTTCACTCATCTGATTTGCACAAAGGGTGAAAACAGGCATGCACTTTAACTCTGCTTTAACATTTCTTAGGCATGTTGCAAGGCTGCATAGGGTGCCAATGCAGCCCTGCAACATGCCTAAGAAATGTTAAAGTGGTGTTAATCGGAGTTATATGCTTGTCTGTTTTCACTCAAAGAGGCGAGCTCTGCACCTACTGGGAGCTTTGCTACTTAATTTCATTGTGGACCCAATCCTGTTCCCAGAAATAACCACTACAGTACGTGCCTTTTATTCAAAGGAGCCACTAACACTCTGTAAGCTTCTGCAGTTCACAGCCTGTCAGTGAGGGGCTATCCCCATTTCAGAGAGAGAAAGGCACTAATTACCACATCCTAATTTTCAGTAGCAACCACCAAAATCGAATGCTTAACTTCAGACACATCAGGCCTGACTTGTTGATGGTGCTGAGCTTTTCACAGCTCCCACTGACTTCAGCTGGAGGTAAAAGCACTTCACAAAGTTTGGCTCAAATTGGGGACCTAGAAGCAGTGGAGACACTGCTAACTTTCTTTAAGTTAACAGGACACAGCTCTCTGCCCCTGAAATTCTTGTAACTAAGGATAAGCCATATTGCAACCCCCAAGCATTCAGAATTTTAAGTCATGCCACACTAAAATCGCAAGTTCAAAAAAAGAGAGAAAGGGTTAACTCTTTGTAGTTGCCATTTTATTTTTCCCACACTTTAATGGAATGATGTTTCTAAAACCACAGGAAATAAAATCTTATATTTTGTTGACACTAATGCAGAGATTCTCATATAATGACCAGAAGCTGGAGCTTTAAGAAAAACTAAATAGCTAGAGACTTGTGATTTTTAAAAAAAAAATTGCATGAAGCAGCAACATTGGATTGAGATGCATGTTTCAGTTGATTTTTTTTCTGTGCATTGATAGTACTTTCCCTTCAGCATCTGATCCTGCGAGATACCACCATCGAGCATTGAATTAAGGAGGTGTCTCTTGCACAATGCAGCTTGCAGGATCAGGGTCAACCTGTATGATATGGGGAAACAAACTATCACACCAGTACAAAGGAAGCAAATTTTTTAAAGCTTGGCAAAGTGATTTCAAACCTGCAAGAACTTGCAACCTGCCAACACAGGAACAGAAGCTGCTTTCCCTGCTCCAGGCCCCTATCACCCTGGGGGTGGGGGAACACAGAAATCAACAAAAACAACAAACACCAGTCACCTTGCTTGCTTGAGTTGCTTTTCACCACACCACCCGCTGTGGCACCAGGAGCCACCTCTCTTCTCCTGACTCCAGCCTGCCTCTTGCTGCTGCTGCTGCACACCACGGCTCCTGTGCTGTGCAGGGTGGGCGGGGCAGCACTCAGTTCAACTTCAGAGGGTTGCTACCTTATAAACAAGGTTCTTCGAGATGGCTCTAAACATTCTCACTTGTGTCAAGTGAGAATTTTCACAAGTGAGAACGTTTAGAGCCATCTCGAAGAACCTTTGTTTACAAGGTAGCAACCTTCTCACTGCAGCTACAGACTCAGATGTCTGGATGATATGGGGCTCTGGGGAAAAGATCAGGGGCTCCAGCCCCCTCCTAGTAATACCCCTGGTTAAAGCCCATTGTGTGTAACAGAGAATTTCACTATTAGGTATTTCAGGTGAAAAAGACCGTATCTTGTGGATATAATCACAACTCTACAAAATATACAGATTTAAACAGCAGGCAGGACCCTAATAAGTCATTAACAAACAGATGACTAATTTTAAATTCCAAGGTAGACTTAAAAGAAATCTTACATATTTATATAGGGATGTATCTATCAGTAATTGGAATCTCGTCTACTATGACATCATCAGCTTAAGAATGGATCAGAAACCGAGCAAGTGATTGCATGTGTTGTAGCTCAGTCATCAGAAGTGTAGGGTCTTGATGAGAGAAAGGGAGTTTTTAGACAAACGCCTCTACACCCATTACCCAACCATCCTGCATGTTGCAGGGCTGCATAGGACACCAATGCAGCCCTGCAACATGAACAATGGGTGGGGGTGAGGGTGTTGGGTGGGGAGGCGCTCGTCTAAAAACACCTTGAGTGATTTCCAATCCAAAGGAAACCAACTCCAGCTAGCAAAGAATTTTCCTATTCTTTTGAGCCTTATTAGTTTAAGAATTGCTGTAGCTAGATTTTGAGGCCCACAGAGGATTGCCACCTTTTTCCTGAAGAGCTAACCCCAAAAGATACAGGGTCATGCCAGAAGGGGCAGGGCAAGGGGGACTCTCTCACTCTATTTCCAATATTTATTTATTTATTTAAATGTATACCCCACTCTTCTCGGAAGGCTCAGTGTGGCTTACAATAATTATAAAAAACTAGAATAGAATAATCATTAATAATCATTAAATAATCATCATTAAAATAATAATCATTAAAAAAAAAAATCCTGGGAAAATGTCTTATGAAAAACCCACCCTCGGCCAGAAACCCACCCACCTCGACCCTTATCTCTGACTGACAAATGCTTTGCTTCAGAGGATCATATTGCCCAGCCTTTTACTTAAAATATGCTGGTTACATACAGTCAGTTCCTCATTCTGGTGAAACATACACACCCATCCTTTTTCAACAGAAAAGTATCAGATGATACTTAGTCATCTGTTGCCCATGACCACATTCATGGCCAAATTAGCCATTAGTCTGACTACGCTAAAACTGTAGCACCCATAATTGGTTCTGAAAGAGTTGAGTTGGAGCATTGTACTGTTAATACCTGGTGCTGCTCCTTTAAGAACAAGAGCTCTGGCTGAAGAGGTGAGAGGTTACACAGAGCTGGGGCAGTGTGGGAAACAGACTCCATGTTGTGAGCTGCTTTACTGTAAGTTTATTGGTAAAAGCAGGGCCCTGTCCAGGTCCTAGGACAAATAAAACCTTCTCTGGTTGCGAATTCTGGCTGAGGAATGTCAAACTTGGCAAGCCAGCCAGGAGGGGGCAAATTGCTAGGATTGGACCCCTCTGAGAGATGAACCTGCCCAGTGGCTGAGCAGACTGTCCCAGGAGAAGAGACTTAAACGTAACCAGCAGTATGGCTGGCAGTGAGCTAGAGGACCTTCACATGGAGGTGGAAGGCCTATCGTACGAGCTCCAGGAGGAGCATTTGAGAGAGACCTGTGAGTCTCTGGGCATTTATTTATTTTATTTATTTATTTATATTTATTAGCTGGCCCCCCTCATGCCTATGGCATCTCGGGGTGGCTTACAGATCACTGTAAGATTGCAGCAAAGAGCCACTTTGCTCTAATCAAACCTGTGGTCGTCTGGGGGCACCCTCCTGGAAGTCCCACACTATCAACAAGTTCGGATGGACAAGACGGAGTTCTCGGCAGCTGCATCGTCGCTTTGGAACTCCCTCCCAGTGGAGGGTCACGTCAGCCTGAACGTTCTCGCCTTCTGATGAAGCTGCAAATCCTAGCTCTTCTGCCAGGCATTCGGCGGGGGAGGAGGGAAGGGTGGGATGGGTCTGTTTGGTTAGGGTGGGAGTATTTTATACACTTGGGTTTTTCCTGTTCTCTATGCATACAATTAGAGTTTTAATATTGTATATGCTCAGAGTTTTGATATTTATTTTTATGCTGTTTTTATATATTTTTATATTATGGTTATTGGGTTTTGTGAAAACTGTAAGCCGCCCCGAGATCTGACTCATAGCTCAGCATTTGATTAGTGAGGAGCAGGCCAAATCTGAAGATCAGGGACTGTCTACATTACTGCAGCTAAAATATCAGATTGCCCTCCTCCATAATGCTGCAAAGGACACAACTCAGAAACAATATGCGGAGAAAATAAAGCTACTGGAAATGCAGTTTCAGCAAAGCATGAAGGAAATTAAAAGCCAAATGCTTGTGGATAGTAAGTCATAGCCACGCCAGAAAATTGAACCAGTTCACAAAATACTTTTAAGATAACTGGACAAATTGGTAATCCCCATCAAAAGGACAGGTTAAGCTTTAGCAGTCTGGTTCATCGAATTGAAAGTGGGATAAGAAAGGGGTACACGGAGGCAGAAATCATAGAAGCAGTGATCAGGGCAGTTTTCCTGGGACTAAGCCTCAGGAGCTATTTGGAGGGGGAAACGGAAATAAGCTTGCAACAAGTTAAGATAAACTTGTGCATCTTAAGATCCTACTACCAGGAAAAGGATGCATCTGAATTGTATCGACAGCTGTCAAGAACAGCACAAGAGCGACGTGAGTCATCCCAAGATTTTCTAATGCGATCCCTTGATCTAAGACAGAAAATATTTGCTTCTCAAGAAGCTGACTGTTGTCTAAAGTATGACCCCGCCCTGGTGCAGTGCATGGTCCTTCATTCTGTCCTAACAGGACTACAGAACGATAATATTCAAATAGGGATATATGTTTGGCTTATGCTTAGTTCTCCCCGAAATTCTTCAGCGGCCACAGAGGAACTTCAAGTGCGGTGATGCAAGCAGACTTTCGCTCCTCCACAGCCTGCAGGGCTAAAAGAGTGGCTCATCCTAGGGACTCACCGAGATGAAGGGTTTCTAAAAACGCCTTGATCACTGCCCTAATTCCTCACTTGATCATCTGGCTAAAAGGCACATCCTCATCTACATAGGAGATACGAAGTCAAAGGCAGGAAAGAAAGAGAGGAAGGGAAGTCAACCAGATGGAGGAATCCAGGACCCAGTGAATGATGGGATTGATTAAGCAAAGAATAAAGCATCCTGAGACATCTATGCCTCAAATATTAATGAAATCCTAACCAGCCACAATTGAGCAAATCAATCACAATTCGGCCCGCCCAAAGTTGAACACCTGTCTAGCTGCATTAAGACAATCAGCCCTGGGAACACCCCCCACTTCATGAATTCCCTGTTCTATGGAAAACTGTAAACAAACATTTGACCCTATGTAACTCTTACTTGTATCCCCCATTGTTGTAGTTATTGAAACTTGGAAACACAGTATTTGACTCAGTCATGTGCCTACCTGTACTCCTGGGTCTATAAAACCCCAACTAAGTCTCCTGGTAGAAAGAGAGGTGAAGATCTGCACATACTATAAGTGGCTGCTACCGTGTTCCCACCTATCTCACTTCTGGCCATAACTCTACACTTCGCTCTTCTGGGATTATTTTGCTAACTGAATTTTGAAGGATACAGAGCCCTTTATCAATTTGGCCTCATGCTGGGGAAGGGTGAGAACCCATCTCTCTCTATATATCTCTTTTATATCCAATCCCTTACTAGATTTAACACAAGCTACATAGCCATTATGTCTATGAGTTATTGACTGGTATTCCACATAATTGTATTGTTTTTACAGTGTGCCTTTTAAATAAATATCTTAGTATTAGAATAACTCCTGACTGCTCTGCTCTTTTACCCTCTATGCTTCTCCTCAGTTTTCTTTATAGCAACGCTCTATTACCTAAGACAAAGATCCTTCGGGTTACAGCTTGCTTAAAATACTAATTCAAAAGGACTACTAATATTTCCAGGAATCAGCCTTCTGCCCAAGGGAAGGGGGTTTGGGGATTGCCTAAAGAGGGGATAGCTCTATGTGTGGGTGTGGATGTGTCATAATCCCTGGAATCAGCCCGGCCAGCCAAAAAAGGGCATAAGGAGGGACGTCCACAAAGGGAAGTTAGCTACACACACAGTTTGCACAAACAGCACACAATCACAGTGTCACATAAGCAGTACACAATAGCAAGGAAATTCAAAGAAATAATGAGCCTTCTGAATGAGTAATTAGCAAGCCTGGTAACAGATTGCCTTATTTTTTTAAAAAAGGTCTCAGATAAGACCTTATTTAAGAAGCTGAATCTTGCTGTAAATGAGGAGAGAGAGAAACAGCAGAATGTGAGGGATGCAACTTGGGTTAAGACAGGGAAAGTGCACTTCTGTATAGCTGCTGCATTCAGATAATGGGCCAGAGAGTGAAGCAGCAGCTTCTCCCCAGGGAAAGGATAAACCCCTAATGAAAGAGAAAAGGGAACTAAAGGTCAGTACTGACGAAATTAAAGATGTGAAAGCTGAAGTTAACATACTAAAACAAGCTGTCCAGAGGAGAGATGGAAGTAAGGTGACTGGAAGGAGAAGATATGTTAATAGGCAACTTCAGACGCATGGCTGTGCTAGCTGTCTGCAGTCTGGGAAAGGCAATACCTGTGACCACTGTTTCAGATGTGGGAGCAATGAACTCTATCAATCAGGGTGTCACGGAAGGAGGTCTGTTAGAGATCATGGTCCCTGGGTAAATGACGGAGGGTCGCCCCTAAGGGACCAGGAGTGACCAACAAGATTTCAGGGTCCTAAAACCCTATGGAAAACTCGCATGGCTGTGACAACCAAGATATAAATACCAAACTAAGTGCAATGGGAGTGATCTGTGCTTGCCATTTAACCCCCAAGCAGAAAATCAGAGTAACAAAACCTAGTGGGAAAGAAGTGTATTGTGTGGTGTTTCCTCAATAAAGTAAAAACTCCAACTTTGTGGGATACTGGAGCATAGGTTTCTATGGTGTCAAGTCAGTGGGTAAAAGATAACCTCCCAGGAACAAGCCTGAGAAAGCAGGAAGAGTTATTGGGGATAAAAGACGGCGTGGACCTGAAAGCTGTTAATGAAACTCTGATCCCTTACGAGGGATAGGTTGAAGTCCAGTTCCAGTTAAGCCCAAATGATACTGCCTTGATTGTTCCCATGCTGGTTAGCCCCCATAAAACAGGAAATACTAGTAAAAATACCCAAAGGATCATCTTGCCAAGTAGATATCCCTGTCAGCAACACATCAAAACATGCTATTAGTTTAAAGGGAAGCCTACAGCTGGGAAGCCTACAGCAGATCAAATCAGAAATGTCAGTGGATATTCAAGCCATACGATTGGTTCAAGCAGCATCTGTGGCAAGAGAGAAGAGCATGGGTGCCCGGAATCAAGGACTAAGTCAAGAAAAGGGCTAACTTCTGGAAGGACGAGATGACCAAGACCTCTTTGAACAGGAAAATATTTTGTATTTATTTTATTTATTTCAACATTTATAACCCACCCTGTCTAAGTATATTTGTGTGTGTGTGACTCTTGCCCCGTGAGTGCGCCCCCACCCCGCTCTCCTCTACTGAAAGGAATGCTGTATATACCTGGTGAATATAGCTAGTAAGAAATTAGGAAATGTATTCAATATTGTGTTAAAATTGTACATGATCCAGCAAGCCAGAAGGCCCCAGCTTGTAAGGAAGGCCAAGGTAGGACTTGTCCATACTTTTCACAAAGACTGATTTACATTGCCTTGCAAAAACAACTACATCACAGGGGAACCTGATTTGCATCATCCAGTAACCAGATGATCTTGTTCAGCTAATGTTGCTCAGGAAGGACTCATGCTAAGGACAAAAACACTTGGTGAAACCTTGATAAGACTGATGCTTGCACAAATGTTGCTCAACCCAAAACACCAAATGGTCAGCTGCAATATCAAAAGGAGCGTTCCTGCAAATATATCTGCTTCACACCTGGAGAGGAAGGAGGAGATGTTCTTGACAGGGAAGTGGCAACTGATAACAGCAGCTATCACCCTCTTGGTGCCAGCAGGACAAAGGCGATTGATCTCAGGAAAATAAGCATCAGAATCAAGGTCACAAAAGTCAAGTCAGCACCCAGGAACAAGTACAACAATAAACATAATTGCATAAGCATACACCAAGAACTGTATACTAAAGTACATTTTCCCTGCCCATGACACTATAAAAGACCAACACAGAAACCAGAACTTTGTCACAACGCTTGAAACCTAATTTGGTTCTCATGGGTTGTGACCCTTTCCGGGGCTCCTCCATAGGGGATCCTACAACTTGACCAGACCGGGCTACCACCTGCCTCCTGTTCCTGACCAAAGGCATCCATCGTTTGAACTAGCAAGACACGTAAGACTCTGACTTTGGGTTATGGGCTTGCTATAGCTAGGGACAAATCACTTGCTGCTGGATCAATAGCTTGACTATATGTTTATTGTATTACTATAATAAACCCAGACTGATTTGATGCAACTGTGTCCAGGTACTGATTAAGGGTACAGTGTGAGGTATGTGTGTGGATTCCTCGATCCAGAGAGCTAATTCATTATCTAACACTACCATTTCCCCTCAAGTGCTTAGCATGTCTGTGAGTGCCTGGGTGTGGACCCTTCTCTCCCCCCACCTCCTTGTTCCCTATCTCACTCCCCAAACAGGTCACAAGGAATCTGGAACCCTTCCTATTTCCACTCTCTCCACTGGGTGTCCTCTGGTGACAGGATCCCTGCGCCAGTGAGTGTTGAATTCCCCTCTCTTCCTCCTGACCTTCTTACTCCTTTAAGAGATACGTTACCCTCTCTGTTCCCTGTGATTATTTGGGTTACCTGCTGGCTAAGAAGGTGCACCCCATTAAGATCTGGAGGGACCTTTACCTTCTTCAGTGTGAGCTACTCGACACACAGAGAAGGAAGCTCCTTGGTGGGAATCCCTCATCCTTGACTCCCTTGGTTCCCTCCCCCTACCAAATACTTTCTGTATGAGTGGGTCAGAATCTCATTTGGGTTGACCAATGTACCTAATGTCAGTACGGAATTTGCTCTCTTTGGATCGGGGGACCCACACACCCTGGTTTGCACATACAAGAGATTCAAATAGATGGGATCTTAATCATAGTTATAGATTTATTTAGTTGTTCACACATTTATAAAACCCAGTCTGTAATGATCCAGCAGCAGTTACTTAGTTATACAATATCCCACACCCAAAGTCAGTCTTACATGTCTTGAAAGTTCAAAACGATGGGTGTCATCTGTCAGGAGCAGGAGATAGGTGATGACCTGGTCTGATCAAGTTGTAGAACCCCCTATGGAGGGGTCCCGGAAAGGGTCAAGAGCCCACAGACACCAAGTTAGATGCCAAGCACTGAGACAAGGACCTGGAGTATTGCTTGGCTTTTTATACTGTTCTGGGTGGGGACATGTTATCAAAATACTGAGTGCAGGGTTCGACTGACCTTTCAGGCAGGAGGGACTATATCAGTGTATTTGGGAACAAAGCCTTTTGTCATCTTTTGATTGTTTGATATGCTCATTTATTTTTCCCCAATCTGTTTTTCAGAGCATTCAGGCCCCAACCCTCCAGTCAGGGCCAAACCTTCTGTAATTTAGATTGGGGTCTTACTCATGCCCCTCCCGGCATCTCCAAGGCTACTTTTCTGTCGACACCCAGTCACTCTGCATCAAAATACTAAAAAGGCCCCTTTGTCCGGTTAAGTGTCACCGCCTATCTCATGTTTTGCAGTACTTATAGCTTTGTTTATAACAACATTCCTCTCTCTCCTCCTTTGTGCATGGCTCTCAACTTCGTATCACTGTGACCTGAGGCTTTTGGTGTGAGGCTTAGCTGACTAGTTGGTTCTTAGCTTGTACCCATCATACTCTATAATATGAACCATTGTTTTTCCCACTTGGGCTAACATATATTCAATACTATTTATATATTTAATCTACTAATTAAACAGGTGTTATATAGTTACTAAAGTCATCTAAACGCAGGTTTACAATCATGTGGTCAGGGGAGAATACAATCAAAATGCAGCACAAGTCAGCGTACACAGTCATTAAGATCATATTTACATGGCCAGGTGAGATTACAATAAAAATGCAACACTGCCACCTTCCAACGGTGCATGGAAGAATGCCTGGTGGAGCTTAGAGATGAAGTGTGCATTCCATACCTTGACGATGTTCTGGTGTTCAGTGGCACACTTAAGGAACATGTGGACAGTGAGCTTGATCCCATTCCCCATGAATTCAGCATGCAGTCTTGCACATGCATGCACCCGCATGGAAACCACACACACCACCATTGCCAGCACATTGTGCTGTGTGAAAACCGCACACATGCCTGCACACATGTAGGGTCCACGGGCCATGGGATTGCGGCCAATGTAAGGAAGGTATTGGGTCAGCTGCAGAAACATAGAATCGAGCTCAGAGCTTCCAAATGTAACCTCTTCCAGAGAGAGGTACGTTATTTGGGGAAGATTGTGTCTGCTGAAGGATACAAGATGGATCCAGCTGATACTCTGGCAGTATGGGATCTTGCAGAGAAACCCCCAGGTACTATAGGGGAACTTCGCAAACTGCTAGGGTTTCTCACCCACTTCAGAAAGTATGTTCAAAACTTTTCTCAAATAGAAAAGCTCTTGTATGATTTGTTGACTGTTTCCCCAGAGCTGCTGGGTGAAGCAGGACTGAGAAAGGGAAGGTAGGGTTTGGACAGAGGCCCTCCAAACAGCCAATAACCTGGCAAATGCAGCACCAAAGCACCCTGAATCAGCTCATCGACTACCTTGTACAGCCACCAGTAATGGCTTGTCCCAATATGACTCTACTATTCATTCTACATACTTCAAATAAAGGACTTTGTGCAGTTTTATACCAATGTCAGGAAGGCAAGTTAAGAGTTATTGGATATGGGTCAAGGACATTAACTGCAGCTGAGAAGAATGATCATCTTCACTTTGGGAAACTGGAATTCCTAACTTTGAAATGGGCTGTAAGACAGATTTCATGACTACATCTATTATGCACCATTCTTTACAGTTTACACCGATAACAACCCATTAACATATGTCTTTACTTCTGTGAGACTTAATGCCACCACACATCAGTAGGTTGCAGAACTGGCTGACTTTCATTTCAAAATAAAATATCAGCTAAGGAAATTAAATGTGGATGCAGATGCCCTATCCAGATTGCCCTGTGATATGGAAACATATATATCAGGATGCACTGAAGAGACTACTAAAGAGGTGGTGAGTGCTGTCAAACAGTCACTGGAGGTGCAGCGAGAGGGCGAGGTCTCCTGGGTGACAGCCATCACAGTTAAGCCATTAGTAGTGGATGAGTTTACCAGAAGCATTAAATCTACTTTAGAACCTAGTCCCCTTTAAGAACTTTTGGCGGCTCAGAAGAAAGATCCAACCAGTGCTAAAGTCCTTCATTATAAGTCCCTGGAGTGCAAACCTACTAACCTGGGAGATGATAAGAGATGTGAAAATGTATCTGCCTTAATGAGGGAATGGAACTGGTTATATTTGAATGAAAATAAAATACTTTATCAAGCAAACAAGTAAAGAAATCAACTGGTACTTCCTGAAAAGTACAAGAAGCAAGTGTATCATGAACTTCATGAGGAAATGGGACATCTGGGAGGAGAACGAGTACTCAGTCTGATGAGGGTTTGTTTCTATTGGCCACACATGAAGAGAGATAGTGAACACTATATTACTAAAGTCTGTACGTACATCAAACAGAAGAAACCCCACCAGCTAGACAGAGCCCCACTAACCGCCATAGTTACTACAGAACTATTTGAGCTAGTATCTGTTGACTTCTTGCATTTGGACAGAAGCAAGGGAGGATATGAATATACCTTAATTCTAGTGGGTCATTTTACAAGATTTGTTCAGGCTTATCCTACTAGGAACAATTCTGGGAAGACTGTAGCAGACAAGATCTTTAATGACTTAATTTTGAAGTTTCGATTCCCCCCCAAAATTGATTACGATCAGGGTGCAGAATTTGACAATAACTTATTCAGGAAATTGCAAGACTATTGCAATATTGGAACTTCTTACACATCTCCATACCACCCTCAAGGCAATGAGCAAATAGAAAGGATGAACCAGACACTGCTAGCTATGCTGAGAACTTCACCAGAAAGATGTGAGGCAAACTGGAAGGACTCCCTTCACAAAAAGATCCATGCCTACAATTGTACATAGCATGAGGCCACAGGGTGTTTTCACTGTTTTACTTGTTATATGGGAGATCGCCACGGCTACCCACAGTGATGTGGGGTTAAAACAAATCTGTGGGAAAATTTCCACAACAGAAAATTTTCCACTACCAAATTTTTCTGCAGAAAATTTTCCAGGGCTTCAGGGAATTTTCCACTAACGTATTTTTTTTTGGAAATGTTTCTATTTCTAAAAATGCAAGTGAAAGCAAAACCGAAAACTAAAGCTTTGATTGCATCAGATAGCTGGAAGTGAAACTGAAACAAAAACAAAAACTAAGTGTCCCATTTCTTTTCTTGAGCTGTGGAGGTTAGAATCAAAATCTCTTAGTTTTTGAGGGAATACTTTGTCCTTTTGGTTTGAGGTAGTCATAATGCCTAATCTGAAAAAACTTGTGTACGGCAATAGGTTAAATAAACATGGCAAATCAGATCACAATCTATTTAGGGCATTGGAAAAAAATCCAGAAAATTTGCATAGGAAATTTTGCACAGGGAAATTTTTCAATTTGAAATTTTCTTATGCAAATTTTAATGCAAGTAAGAAAATGTTCCAATTCAAAATTTTCCAGAAAACTCACAGCACAGGCTACCTATTGATCTTGCATTTGGTCTATCTACTACTATGGAAGCATTATCTGAAGACCATAGAGAGAATGTTGTAAAATGGAAACCACAAATGAGGGAAGCCTGTGAACTAGCACTGAGAAGTTCACATCAATCTGCTGTTCAAGAAAAGAATCATTATGATCAAAAGGTCAGAAACCTGTCACAGGGTCAGGGGTGGGGGAAGACTGGGAAATTAAGAGTTTATTGGAAAATAAAATCCATGCAGTACTTTGACGAAAGAGGTAGATCCCTGTTTACGAAGTAAAAGCAGAAGATAGCAAGGGATGTTTTAGGTCCTTCATCGTGACTTCTTACAACTGGAGAGCACGTCATCAAAAAAGACTACACCAAGACAGACCCAGAAAGCAAGAGACAGAACACAGGTATGCAATCAAGATGAGGACAGGTCATTGAACTTTAGTAGTTCTGATGGTGATCACGATGATCAAGGACAGTACAGATGCGTGCCAGATCTGGTACTAAGCAAGACACTTTGGACCCAGAGGCATGGGTATTTTATCCTCCTGGGGAATTGGAGGATGCTGCTGATCCTGACACCACAGAGACTCATCCACCTGAAGTAGGCCATGCACACCCACCAGTGGGGGGAAAAAAGGACCGAAGCAAGCCTGAACATGATGAGGCGCAAAGGAATGAGTCTTCAGAACATCCACCAGGTGTTCCTTGTCAACTAGTCAGCGAGAGGAGAGCTCCCAAGACCCTGACATATGACCAGCTGGGGCCTCCATCTTATTGGCATCTTCCCCAAGCCATTCAAATGGTGACCACACCATGGGGCTGTCCTCATGGTTGTTACAGACCATCCTATATACCACTTTCTGTGTTTTATCCTATATGGTTTCCCTAAAAATTCATATGTTGGTTTAAGATAATTTGTAACTTTAGGCATTAGAGTTTGATTGTATATATGTTATTTCAGAAATGTTCTTGTTAATGTCAAAACAACATTAATTTTCTGAAGGGGGAAATGTAGCACCCATAATTGGGTCTGAAAGAGTTGAGTTGGAGCATTGTACTGCTACTTGGTGCTGCCCCTTTAAGAACCAGAGCTCTGGCTGAAGAAATGAGAGGTTACAGAGGGCAGTGTGAGAAAAAGACTCCACGGTTAAGTTTGTTGATAAAAGCAGGGCCCTGTCCAAGCCCTAGGACAAATAAAACCCTCTCTGGTTGCAAATTCTGGCTGAGGAGTGTGATACAAGATGGGACCCTGCAGCCAAGGTCAGTCACCACACCACCCCAGGAATCTGAAGCTCACAAAGCAGCTGCTGCACAGGTGTGACTTAGCCAGAGAGATAGTGGAACACCATGTGGCAGTACCAGTGCTGCCTACTAGCCTAGCTCCACCTGCTCCCATTGACTCTGACTGACTTCACCTCTGTAGGTGGCCTGGGTTGGGGCCTGTGGCAGGTGCTTGCCATTTAAGGGTTACTGCCCTTCTCAGGGCCTGTAAGAGCAGGAGACCCAGAAATCAGGGCATTCTACTGCAGGCTGCTAGGAGCAGGAGCTTAAGCATGCAGGCTGCTGCTGGGAACTGTCTAGGGTTCTGAGAAGGAAAGCAGGTCCATCTGTAGAAGGAGTGGCTCAGGGAGAGCAGTTAACCAGGAAAAGGGGCAAATTCTGAAAGCCCAGGGACAGATTTGCTACAGGTTCTGGCTATTTGTTGACACATCCCAAATGAGACAAGGCTCCAATGCTTTGGCTTAATAAATGGCCACACTCTTTATTAAAGATATTTCTGGGTGGAGAAATTGCAAAGGCAATTTTGGGTCCAGCACAACATTTTAACTAACAAACAGCTAACTGAATTGAAAGTTGGTCTTGGTGCATCCTGACAAGTACCAGCTCTTGTATGATGTTGACTAGTGTCCCTTCGTTCCCAGGACCTGAATCATGGGTGAGGGTGAAGAAAACACGTCTTCCCCCACCCCACCCCCCAGGGACCAGAGCAAGAATTCGGTCAACCAGGGGCTCGAGGCTACTTGGGCCTCTGAGTACCCTGATCATCTCTTTCCTAGGGATGAGACCCCAGCACCAAGCCATGCCCTACATGTGCTCCGATAATCACCCACCCCCATCTCTTAAGGAGATGTCTCCCTCTTTCATCTTCCTCACTCTGCAACTTAACTTAATTTTAAGAGTACTGGACTCCCGCCACCGGAGGAGTGGCCAGTGATTAGCTTGGTCTGCTCCTCGCCCCCACCCCACTAGGAAATTAGCAGCTCACTCAACTTATCCTTTAACCTTCCCAGATACAGATCTACTCCAGTGAGGAGAGGTGCACTCCATTGTCCTGATGCAATTCCGGTCTGCAGTGCCTAATGTCTGGGTGTTCAAATACAATCTCCACCCCACCCTCACCCTGCTCCCGAATCCACCTGCCCATGGCTTTGTTCACCTTTCTCCTGGCTTTATCAATTTTTCCCAGGGATTTCGCGTTTCCCATCATATCCGTTCCACCTCACTTCAGCTAAGTCAGATTTGGCCTTAATGATAAGCTGAATTCCCCTCTCCTTTGGTAAATTATTTCCCCCAGAAGTATAACTAATATATTGGGCAAACGCTCTCTGGAAATCGTGTGGAGGGTGGGCAGAAGCTGTTCCCAGTGCATACAATGCTGTCCCTTCCACACAATTTCAGCCACAGTGCTGAGGCCCAATTGCATTCCCCAGTTGGTCTTCCCAGTGGCCTTGCCTGTCCAATGCACCAGGCCGTGCCCCATGATCCATACCAGCTTCCAAGAGCGACTGACACCTGGAGTGAAGAGAACAAAGGAGATTAGTAACGAGATGGCCGGATGTATGAATAAAAGGCACCCGATTTCCAAAGTCCCAACTGCTTGATGTCCTCCTCTAGCAATCCGAGCAGCCGCAAAAGAGGCAGCTCCAATCCTAAAAGAATGGGGGGTATAGTGACTGAGTGAGAGGTCAAGGCGACAAAGGCACCCCTTCATGACTGATGAAAACTGGGAACGGGTAAGGGGGGATCCATCTGCATGCCTCAATAGTGTACCCGGGGGGGAGGGGGCAGCTGCCCACGTAAGTGCTCAGCGCTTCAACAGGGCAAATCTCAGGATCCTCAGCTCTGCCAAGAGTTATTGATTGGCCAAATCCACGCTGGTTCATCTTGGAACGCCTAATTTTTAGCTGCACCACCCAATTCCCCCAGGTAAGATCCTCAACCACCAGAGCCCTGCCAGATCGATCTCGAGCTGAATCAGGGACTAGCTCGCTAACTCTCAATGCCCCCCAAAATGCCAATTTAAAGGCAAACAAAAACAACCCAAGTTCAGATTTGTTGTAACAAACCTGCATTAACATTCTACACATAGGGGCCCTAACATCCTGCCTCGCACCCCGTTCACAGTGCCAAATCTCTATCATCCTCTTGGTGAAGAATTGTCTGTCAGAGGATGGGTGCCCTGCTAAACCACTCATGCAACTTAAAGCTGATAATTTCCTTGAAATGGTGTCCGGGGCTGCTCCCAAGTGTCTCAAAAACATGGCAAACTGTAAACTTTGGGCTTCGGTATTGAGAATCCGGACTGCCACCCCTGCACAGAATTCCTGGAATTCCTCAAAAGACCTTTGATATGAAATCCTAGTATGCTCTGAGAGGGATTCCTGGATGGTCTTGTAGAGGTCTAATATCCAAGGGTACACATGGCTTCCAGTGTTCTGCTGGCTCTGGGCGCCAGGAGGTGGAATTGCTCCATCTGGACCCAAGAAAGGGCATCGGCTGTGCCGTTGTTAATACCTGTGATGTGCATAGCTATGAAAAGAATGTTATTATTCAAGCACGCCAGCACAAATGCCCTAACTAGCTTATGACGAGCAGGGATTTTGAAGACAGAGAGTTGTTGACATGCACCACTGCCAGGTTATCACACCAGAATGTTACCGTGTGATTGGTGAAACAACCCACCCACAGGTGGACCACCACTACTATAGGAAAGAATTCTAGAAACGTGAGGTCTCTATTCAATCCACGTTCAATCCAATCCTCTTGCGCAGTATCGAAGTCTATGCCTAGGTAAGTTAATGTGGTTCCTGGGCCCTCCATTTTCTCAGGGGCAGTGGCACCCCAAGATCCTCAGCCACCCTTTGAAAAGTTGCCAGCAGCATGGCACATTCCTGAGTACCTGCCCTTCCCGCAAACAAAAAATCATTGAGATATGTAGTAACCTGGCGGGACCCTACCCACTGCCTGAGCACCCTGGCCAGCAATGAGCTGAACCTCAAAGGCGGAACATGATATGAAGCACCCCATTGATATGAAGCACCACCTTGTCAAAGTAGTAGGCTCTCCGAAAGTGGAACCCCAGCAGCTCGAAGCTACCAGGATGGACAGGGAGAAGACAGAATGCTGATTTCACATCACACCGCATGCTTTTATCATCTCGACCACAGAGTCGGAAGTCACATAGCGGAATGAGCACAGCTTGTGGGGAACGGCATCATTAACCGAACCACCCCTTGGGTAGGAGAGGTGGTGGATAAGACGAAACCCTCCAGGCACCTTTTTTGAGACTTACCCCAGCGGGGAAACAATCAAATTGTGGAAGGGTGGGACCGCAAATGGCCCGGTAATCCTCCCCTCCACCAATTTCCTGTCGAGCTTGGCACTAACCACGTGCTCCATCCCAATTACTGACTTAAGATTACTTTGCTTGTTGAACCCCACTAGCTGGGATTCTGAATCCTTCCCAGAACCCCTGAATCACATAAGCAACCTCTCTCAGATCGGGATGCCCTCTCAAGGCAGCCTGAAGGGCTTCAGACCAAACTGGGTCGGGCCCTTTCCTGCACCCCCTGGGTCTGGCTGAGGACAGCAACCCTGGTTAGAAGAGTTCTGCTTGGACTTAGGTCCAGGCTGTCTAAACTTATGATAATTTGTGGCGGGATGGGAGCCACCACATTGGGTAAAGGTGTGATGAAACCTACACAGCAAGCGATTGCACTTTCCTGCTCTATTATATTCCCAGCAAGGGTTGCCAGTTCCCTGGGACCTACAACCCTCCACTCTAAATGTATTGTTCACCACTGCCACCCCGCCCTTTGTCAGTACATGACCGCTGTTGGACCTTGGTGCATTTGCAGTGTCGCTCATTAAATCGAGCTGGAGGTTGTGGGCATGGATATCCCATCTCAGTCCAGGTGTGACTGCCACACAATGCCGAAATGCCTCATCATAATGAAGCCAACTCCTGGGGGACATGAATCATATGCTTCGTGAGCAATGTCATCATACTTAACCAGATCTGAAGCCCTTTCCAGGAATGCCTGCAGCATAATACCCTGGTAGATGGAAAAGCCACTGTCCAGTTTGCCCAATTGCGATCTGCTTTAGGGTGTTTAAAGCGCTCTTTTTCCTTAGCTTCCTCCTTGTTGTTTGGGTTGGGAGGGTCGCTAAATAAGAGGACGAATATATCTATATATTCACCCCTCCAAATACGCTCCCTTGTGGCTTGCAAAAGATGCACGCCAATTGGGGCAGACACGCTGGGGTAACCGGGACTGCCGGGCCAGGCGCATTGGTAGATGAGGTTGTGCCTCTGCTACTTCCCTCGATTCAGCCTCAAGGACTTCTACGCTCTGTAGCAAGGCCTGGACTTTTGGATCCTTGGGCTCCCCGAGTCTGCCTTAGGCCTCCTTGCTTATTGTCTCAGCTAAGGAAAGGGGGCGCCTATGTCTCTGCCTGGGGGGGCAGGTTCACGTGGTTCTGGCGCCACTGGCAAGGTTATTGGCCCCACATGGGGAGGAGACCCTTTTGGTAATGGGGGTCCTGGGAGAGGCTCTTGGGGGGGCACAGACTGCTGTTCCCTGACCAGAGAATAATCAAGGGGCAGGGGGGTGCTATAGGCCCTTCCGGCTGGGCCGGTGCATAAATTAATGCCACAGTGACCCCGGGAGCATTTGCCCCGGAGGGGTGAGGCCCATCCTGGGCCGTTGGTTCCATTGTATCAGCAGATACAGACCTCAGCAGGGCAGGCCCCTTGTTTGACTGGTGGGGCACCCCTCCTAGCCTGGTTGGAGGCAATTTGCCTCATAAGGCCCTCACCCCCACCCACCCCGCCCCAGTCTCTCCTGCAGTGAAAGGAGCATGGCCTCTGAGCCAGCTACCAGTGGGGGGGGGGGGGACACCTGCACTTCCCTTTTCTGCTTGGGGGGATGGCGGGGGGTCACCACCATGAGCCCCGGGCCTGGGGCTGTTTGTTTGGCTTCCTTTGGGGGTCCTCTTCCCCATCCCGCCAGCGGTATCAAGCCCACAACATAGAGAAACTACCACACAGAGAGAGGGGGAGGGCAGTCTGCAGACTCCCCCACCCATTCTGGTCTTATCCTCCTTGCTGCCAGCAAACCGCTCTGCCCATCCTGGCCTCAGCACAAGACCAATAAGATGCTGGGGAGAGGAGGGAGATGTCCTTGGTGCTGTGCTGCCAACGCCCAACTGACTAATTCATTGGCTGGCATTGGCGCTCCTCCCCCAGTTCTTGCCTCTCACGAGAGCATTTATACACCTTTCCAAGCCCAGTTGCTAGGCAGATAACTCCAGGGGAGGTCCTCCCCTCCCAGTGAGCGCTGCCGAGGCAACCCCCGCCGCTGGCAGGGAAACTTAGCAGAGCTTTCCCGCCTCCCCATATACACCTAGATCATTCTTTAAAGGCGGGGGGGGGGGTAGCACGACAAAGAGCCCGCCACCTTTACCCCGCTCATTCAAGTGGGGCGGAGAAGGGGCAAAGTGCCTATGTTATCAAACTCTCCTGTAGTGGACAGAATAAAACCACTGTGGTAAAGAATCCATTGTGTCCATGACGTCTGTGGACCTCTACCTATGAGGAGTCGCATTGGGACCAGGTGGCTACATCACAGGGACCCAACATATGGTTTAGCAAGTTCTCCATCCTTTTAATCTGTCTTTCACTCCCACCAATGACAGCTTTAGTATGTCATTTGAAGCACTATTATTATTGATATACTGAAGTAGTGCCTAAAGAAGCAAGGAGCCAAGTGCCATTGTCTGGGCACTGGACAGTAACTAACAAAGACACTCCTGTTCCAGAGACCATTATGGCCTACATGATGGATAGGGAGCCTCCAGCCCATGTCTGTTTTTTATTTTGCCTTTTTACAATTCCTGAATCTAGTACCTCCTCTCAAGAAAAAGGGGAGCTCAGGGGAAGAGTCTGGAGATAAGGGCATGTACTCAAGGAAGGAATAGGGAATGAATCCACAGCATAGATCCATGATCTAGATCTTCCTTTTCCTTCCCCCATCCTAAACACAAACCTGAAGCACCCCTATCTGTCCCACGGAGCTTGTACTAATTTTGAAAGTGTCCCATGGGAGGGGAAAGGTTCCCCACCCCGACATAGGAGATGAAACAAAATGGGTAAAGAGTTGAGAGAATGAGCAGGTAGCAATACATTGAATAGAAATGGCAGGAAAGCAGGAGACACAGCTTGTCACTTGCCTCACCAGTGCTGGGTAGCTATCAGCAGCAGGCCTCACCATGCAGGCAACCTTTGTAGGACTGAAGAGAACAGAGTAGCAACTTCATGAATTTTGACCAAGGACCCGTGTCATCCCCATTGCTACCAAAGGGGAAATGCTGTGAACACAGGTCCCTGATTTTGACAGGGTATTTTCCTCAGACATAGTTTTCACACAGACGCCCGTGGGAAAGGTGCCTGCAGTGGGTGGGTGGGGGTGCGTGCTCCACCCATCTCCACCCATCACCCACGCACAGAGCAACAGGCTCCAATGCTGGTTGCTCCATGGGTGGAGATGGGTGTGTGCCCGTGGGAACAGTCACCCACCCACCTCCACCCACCACAGGCACACACCCACCACAGCCCATTTGAAAAGGGCCGTAGGGATAGCCTGGGAGAAAAGCAGTAATCCACAGCTTGATCTCTGCAAGATTTATTATCCACAGAGGTTACTAAAAGCACAAACAAGCAATCCTCCCCCCCTCCCCAAGTGAAGTATTTCAATATTTTTTTATTCTAAGAAACTGTCCTTTCCTTTATAGGCAAAGTTTTTCAATATATGAAACACATTTAGACTGTGTTTCTGCTTCTTTGAAACTGACCTCATTAAGGGCATGTTCACATGAGAAGACTCTCAGAACCTTTACTCCCCAGTCCCAGTAATTGATTCCAGGGCAGTTACCTGAGTTTGGAGCATGCACACAGGCCAGACCAGGGGAGTCCCAGTTCCAGGTCAACTCCAGCCACTATCCTGAGATTGGAATTTACTCTGGATTCAAAGGGATTAACATACCCCCAGTATAACTAGAAATGCTTTGGGGTTTATTTACGCTACGCTACCCCATCTCTCTTATAGCCTGGGTAGGATAGAATAAACTACACTTGCTAGAATGACCCAGAAGGTCTGTAGCCACTTTTTGCAAGGGGCTACCACCTGCTAACAAGTGACTCCACAGAAGGAACCTGTCATCTACTACACTCCCTAACTGGCTTCTACAGGTTCCTACACTCACCCCTATCTGCCTCCCCCTTGCTCATCTAGTCCCATCCTTGCTGTTTATTTCTGTTTCATGCTTTCTTTCTAGATCTAGATCTTTCTAGATTCTTTCTGGATCCAGGTGCTTACTGCTCATTCACATTCTCCAAAACAACTCCTGTAGGAGAAGGCTTGCTGCCAGTGTAATATGGCTGTCTTCCCTCTGTAATCCTGACATGGCTGCAAGGGCACAGTGATTTAACCCCCTCCGTTCTGGAGTCCAGTCTCCATGTACATTCCTCCACTTACCTTCAACACCCATAATTATCACAGTAATATCTACTGCAATTTTTTAAAAAGACATAAAAATTGATTGGCCACTTAAAAAGCTGTTTAAAACAATACAGAAGCAGTTGATAGATATGAACATTTTGGAAAGCCTCACCTAATCTCTATTTTTATGCACATTAAATTTTAATTGTACTCTTTTTGATATTTGTTTGTGAATATTTCAGGCCATTACAACAGCCAGTCAGGAAGGACCTTGTCACCAGTATGAAATGCTGACTGCACTTAATTTAGGTTGTAAAATGTTTCAGTTAGATGTATCCAAGCAGATAATAGATACCTAGGCCAAGAGCCATACATTTTCTGATGTCTGCACAAATTGCTCAAAGCAGGATGAACAAAAAGATGGATTTATTTTTTACATCCTGATTCTATTTTCTAACTAGTAAAGGACGCATCTATTCCTGGATTAAATATACCAAATATAGGCAAGTGAGTGTGGTCAGACTTTAGATAAAGCCAAGACTTTATTGTAAATCTGAGACTCCTCAAGAAAAGAGGAACAGAAAAGAGAATATGCATCACAGTAGCCCCTAGCAGTCCGAACCCAGATGAGGGCTCCATAGTACTAGGATGGGGGTGGGTAACCTCAGGCCTGGGGGCCAAATGCAGCCCCTGTCTAGTTTTTATTTGGCCCCTTTCCAGTTCCTGGATCTGGCTCCAGGATCAAGATCCTATACCAAATCATTTGAAAGACTGAGCTCAGAATAACTTGGGGACCAGAGATGAAGGCATGCTTACAAGGACAGGGAACAGATCCATAGCAGAGACCCATGAGCTGGACCCTCTTCTTCCTAAACACACCCCTTAAGCACCTTTTTCTTAAGCACCCCTTTCATCTTCCAAGCTTCTGTGTGGCTTTTGGACCTAGAACTAATTTTCAGCGACCCCAAGGAGGGGGAAATTCTCCAGTCCTGTGCTAGGATCTGTACATACAGTTTGAGACAGCTCTTGCTCTAGAGAGTTTGCAATATAAATCAGGGCTGTTCAACTTCTTGGCTGAAATGGTGGCTCTAAATGGAGGATTTGGCCCATTTCTAAACCATTTCTGGCCCTGATTAAATGAATACAAAAATAAAATTAAACCCCAGGCAAATGGAGGCACAGGGGAGTCAAGTACATAGCCCAAGAATCTAATAGCTTCTAGACTGCACCGCCTCTCTGCTACTGCACACAGATGGGTGCCTACTAAAGGTCCCACAACTAGAACAGCTGGGCCCAAAGCCATGTTCTGTTGAAGCGGCTTAGCCAGAGCCAGCAGCTTAGACTACCCTTAATCACAATGAGCACAGCAGAGATTTTGGATTCGAGATAGCTCAAGGGCTCCCAGGGCCTCATTTGTGCCAGAGCTTGCCAGAACGTGGCTGCTGCTACTCTGCAAGACCCACATCACTGGTGGCCTCCATAAGACTTTATCTAGCTATCAGCTGTTCAGTGCACTGGCGTAACTATTGGGGCACAGGGGGCATGCTTACACCAGGGCCAACTCCCCCAATCCCTCCCACGCACCTGCATCCTTCACTCCAATTCCCCATACCCCTCCCACCCACATGCACCCATAGTCCCTCCCATTATCACCCCCCACTCCATTCGGGATTACTAGGGCCTTATAAGATGCTGAGGGGTTGTTTTTCCTCCCACGAGAGTGTTGAGACCCCTAACGATTGTAGGTGTGTTGCCCAAGATCATTCCCGTCCTACCTACCCTAACAGTGGCTTGCGGGCTAAAGCGGGCCATCATCATGTGTGTTAGCATCCTCTGGCTCTACAGAGGAAGTAGCAGCAGCTAAGTTGTGATGAATATGAGTGATTTGTCTGTAAAGTAATTCATGTTAGTGGTTTCGGGAATAAAACTTTTGAAAAATTAATCACCTTAGACAAATATTTTAAATAAGGGAGCATTCAGTGGAGGTCAATAACAGCTGGAAGACAACAGTGGAGCATGACAATAAGAACTGTTTCTCAAACAAGGAGTATGGGAAGAGGAGGGGGGGGGGGGGGGCTGCCTTCTTCTTCTCTTTGTGTCCCACCACCATATTCATACTTCTCTCTATTGCTGGGCACATGATATAGTTCAATCTCTGGCCCTGGCAAGGCCTCTGCAGTCCAGGGATTCCCAGGAATTGACAGACCAGAAGACATTCCATGGCCCGTATCTCACTTCAGTCACAAATATCCAGGACATGTGGATAGATCCACTTTCTCATGTTGCTCTTTGACCTGCCAACCTCATCCAAAGATGATTTCGACTCCTCCAAATTGGCAACTCTATTCTTCCCCTGCTGGAAGATGTTCAGCAACATCCACATGCATTTTTGAGTCATAGAGTCACAAGGCTGGAAGGTACATCAAGGTACATCAAGGGTCTAGTCCATCCCCCTGCACCATTGCAGGACCTGCTACAACTCAACCATCCGCACAGAGGAATCCCACCAATAGCTACAAGCAGAGACTGGGACCAACCAGAGTACACCGATGCCTGCCCTACTTAGGGGGATCAGATGCAAGGAAGGCTGCCGGTGATCAGCAAGAGCTGTGAGGAACTGGTCCCCTTCTGTTGTCTATCAGAGCGTGAGCTTCGTTGTGCTGTGTGTGAAGAGTGACCAAGAGTGAGTGTAAGGGCGTGATTGTGAGCAACGTGGTGAGAGTGGTGTGTGCTAGGGTGTGGGGTAACTTGTTTGGCCCTGCCCTGCCGCGTGTGCAGGCGGACAAAGCAACGTGGTGCAGTCAAAGGTCCCGCCTCACCATCCCCCACCGGCTCCAGCTGAGGCTGCTCCCCGTCCTCCCCAGCTGAGCAGGGAGCTGTCATCTCCGGCCCCGGCCCCGCTAGCGGCGTTGTGGCTGCCGGCGTCTCCCCGCCTCCTCAAGCCACCCGCTGTTGATGGCTCTGCCCCCTTCAGGCTGCATACAAGCGGCGGCAGTAGCGGGCTCTGACAGCCACCAGCATATTTGTTGTTGCGCCACAAGATGTTGCCCAGGGATTGTTCCCAGGTGTATCAGTGGTGAGCCTGGGCTATGATCCCAGACACATCTGGGATCGCAACCCGGGCTATGGTCCTTCCAACCAGGTCAGAATTGTCTACAGTGGGCTATCATGTCTGTTGTAGTCTGTCATGGTGGCAGCTATGGCTGCCCATCATGGCGGGAGTGCGGTGCTGGTGGCAGGACCAGCGTTTGTTGTGCTGCCTGACCTGGTCTGCTTCCTGACCACAGTTGACTCATGATGGCGGCATTCCACTGCCACTTCTGTTAACATCCAGAGTTTGAGGTTGTGGAAGCTCAGCTTTGTCCTGTTTGTTTGGGTCAGTTTCAGTTAGTGTCGCCCACTGATACAGGAGATGTGCTTGGAGCAATGCGGGTGACCGACTGTGAATTAGATCCTTTGGGAGGGTAGGTTGTTGGACATCCTTAAAACTGTGGTGGCCCAGCCTTTGGACATTTACTTCCTGACCAGCTATCACCCTATCTCTAACCTTCCCTTTTTAGGGTAGGTTATTGAATGGGTAGTTTCCCAGCAGCTTCAGGCCCATCTTGATGTTATCAGATTCCTGGATCCATTTCAGTCAGGGATTCATCCAGGGTATAGCACAGAGACTGCACCTGTGGCAGTCACCTGTGGCTCATGATCTATGCTTGGAGAGTGACAAAGTGAAAGTTCAGAGATGGACATCTATCATTCCGGAAGGCAGGCTTGAAGAAATTAAGCAGACTCAGGCCAGAGTACATAAATGTTGAAGCCAGGATACAAAAATACTCACTTAGTTGTCACACACTGTCTTAATCTTCTCCAGCTTCACTCCTCAATGCAGACCACTCTCACACACTCACACGGTGAATCTTTTTATATATGTAACAAGGACCAGAAAGAAAACTTCAGTAGAATGTAACATTCTTAAGACATTTGCATAACAGAATTGTAAACTCAAAATATGATTGGTTAAATGTCTCAGAAGTGAGTTCAAAACAACAGAGGACCAAACTGAATTAATGAATTAATGAATATTTATTAACAGAAAAAGCCAATTAAAGGACCAAATTGAGAACTTCAATCATACTATAATCAGTTATGAGTGGCAGAGACAGGCCAGTTCATCCAGCCTCTCTCTGCCAGGAGCTGGAGTCAACTAATGCCCGCTGTGACATTTTTATTGATTACTTTGCAGACAAAATCGCTCATATTCACCACAACTTTGGTGTGACCATTTCTATGGCAGAGTCAGGGTTTGGGGTTGTGGAGGTCAAGCCTTGTCCTTTTTATTTGAATCCATTTCAGTTGGTATTGCCCGATGCGGAGGATGTAATTGGGACTGTGCAGACCACCAGTTGTGAATTAGATCCATTCCCATCCTGGTTGGTGAAAGCCATCCAAGAGACATTAGGGCCATTGCTGGCTGGGGTCATCAACGATTCCCTTCGGGAGGGCAGGATATCAGACGCCCTTAAAATGGCAATTGTCCGGCCTCTGTTTAAGAAACCATCTTTGGATGCTGCCTTCCGTGCTAGCTATTGGCCTGTCTTTAACCTTCATTTTTAGGAAAGAGTATTGAGACGGTGGTGGCGCATCAGCTCCAGGCTCATCTGGATGCTATTGGATTCCTGGAGCCCTTTCAGTCTGGCTTTCATCCTGGGCATGGCACGGAGACTGTGCTTGTGGTCTTGGTCAATGATCTACTCTTGGAGATCAACAGAGGGAATTCAACTCTGTTGATCCTTTTAGATCTATCAGTGGCTTTTGACACTGTTGATCATGAGGTGTTGTTGACTCAGCTGCGGGACCTGGCAGGGGTATGCAGAACCGCTCTTGAGTGGTTTCATTCCTTCCTGTTGGGGAGGTCTCAGCAGGTGATGATGGGTGATTGTTTGTCATCTTGTCTGTGATCTCCCCTGTGGGGTCCTGCAGGGTTCCATCTTGTCCCCCCTCCTGTTCAATGTGTTATGAAGTCACTGGGTGAGATCATTCAAAGTTCTGGACCGAAGCATCATAAGTATGCATTGCTGATGACACCCAGCTCTACCTCTCTTTTTCATACAACCCAGGTCTTGCAGTCTCGGTGCTTACCTGTTGCCTTGCTGCTGTGGAGGACTGAATGAGGGTGAGTTGACTGTGGGCAAATCCTGACAAGACTGAGGTGATGAAGGTTGGTCTGCCTTTGGCTTGGGGGGGATTGGGACCCCCATCATTGATGGGCTCCAGGCCCCATGATAACTCAGATTCGCAGCCTTGGAATGCTCCTGGACCCACTGCTGCGCCTGGAATCTCAGGTGGCGGTGGTGGCCATAAGAACATAAGTAGTGCCATACTGAGTCAGACCAATGGTCCATCAAACCCAGCGTCCTGTCCTCTGATAGTGGCCAATTTTGATTGCATGGGAGAAGAACCAATAGTCACAATGGGCAATCCATTCCCCGTTGTTCACTCCCAGCTTCCGACAGTAAGACGTTCATCCTGTAAGCTACTTGGCTAATAGCCATTAATGGACCTATTCTCCAAGAACTTATTCAGTTCTTTTTTTAAATCCAGCTATACTACTGGCTTTGACAACGTCCTCTGGCAACAAATTCCATAACTTAATTATGCATTGAGTGAAAAAGTACTTCCTTTTATTTGTTTTAAATCTGCTAGCAGCTAGTTTCATGGTGTGTCCCCTAGTTCTAGTACTATTTGAGAGGGTAAATAACCATTCCCTATCTACTCGTTCCACACCACTCAAGATTTTATAAACCTCTATCATGTCCCCTCTCAGCCTTCTCTTCTCTAAGCTGAAGAGACCCAGCTTGTCAAGTCTCTCTTTGTACGGAAGCCATTCCATACCCTTTATCATTCTCATTGCCCTTCTCTGTACCTTTTCTAGTTCAGCTATGTCTTTTTTGAGATGGGGTGACCAGAGCTGCACACAATATTCCAGGTGCAGTTGCACCATTGATTTGTATAGAGGCATTATGACATCCTCAGTTTTTTTCTCTATTCCTTTGCGAATAACTCCTAACATTCTGTTTGCTTTTTGACTACTGCTGCACACTGGGCTGAGGATTTCAGTGTATTGTCCACAATCACTCCCAGATCCTTTTCCTGAGTGGTAACTCAGGCTGGACTACTGCAACGCGCTCTATGTGGGGCTACCCTTGTTCCTAGTTCGGAGGCTGCAACTAGTGCAGAATGTGGCGACCCGTCTCCTTTCGGGGACGGGTCGTCGGGAGCACATTACATTGAACACATTACATTGAGCACATTGAACCTAGCTCGGCACTGGTTGCCAATAGCGTGCCAAGCTAGGTTCAAGGTTTTGGTGTTGATCTATAAGGCCCTTCACGGTCTGGGCCCCTCATACCTCAGCGACCGCCTCACCCTCCGTGCCCCAGAGCGGCTCCTTCGATCTTCCGGGGGTGCCTTCCTGGAGGTCCCCCACGTACAGCGGAGGGCCACAATGGAGAGGGCATTCTCGGTGGTCGGGCCGCACCTCTGGAACTCCCTTCTGGAGGAAGCTCGCCTGGCCCCAAGCCTTTTGACATTCCGGCGAAGTTGTAAAACTTGGCTGTTCGCTCAGGCCTTTGGGGAAGGGGGGTGGGTGGGTTAGAGGGGTTTATCTCCCCTACCCTATTTATTGTTTTAATGTTTTGATTGTCTCCCGGAGCCCTGTTTTAATATTTTGAATTTATATTTTGATGTATTTTAAATTGTTTATATATATTTTATTTGTTTTTATTGTTGGAAGCCGCCCCAAGCTGTTCTCAGGAGGGACGGGGTATAAATTTAGAAATAAATAAATAAATAAAACTCCTAGCTTAGTACCCAGCATTGTGTACTCATAGTTTGGATTATTTTTCCCTATGTGCATCACTTTGCACTTGTCCACATTAAATCTCATATGCCATGTAGATGCCCAGGCACCCAGTCTCGTAAGATCCTGCTGCAGTTCTTTACAATCTGCTCGTGTTTTAACTACCTTGAATAACTTAGTGTCATCTGCAGATTTGATCACCTCACTCTTAACATCCTTTTCCAGATCATTAATGAATACATTAAACAACACCAGTCCCAATACAGATCCCTGGGGTGCACCACCTTTTACATCTCTCCATTGTGAAAACTGACCATTTAGTCCTACTCTTTGCTTACTATCCTTTAACTAGTTATGGATCCATAGTAAGACACTACCTCCTATTCCATGACTTTTTAATTTTCTCAAGAGTCTTTTATGTGGAACCGGATCAAATGCTTTCTGGAAATCCAGGTACACTATATCTACTGGGTCTCCCATGTCCACATGCTTATTTACACCCTCAAAGAATTCCAACAGATTAGTGAGGCATGACTTACCTTTGTTAAATCCATGTTGACTCTTTCCCATTAAGCCATGTTTATCAACATGCCCAGAAATTCTGTTCTTAATGATAGTTTCTACCATTTTGCCCAGCACAGATGTCAAGCTTACTGGTCTGTAGTTTCCAGGATCACCTCTGGATCCCTTTTTAAATATCGAGGTTACGTTTGCCACCCTCCAGTTCTCAGGTACAGTGGTAGATTTTAGTGATAGGTTACAAATTACTAACAGTAGGTCTGCATTTTCATATTTGAGTTCCTTCAGAACTCTGGGGTGAATACCAGCTGGTCCTGGTGATTTGTCAGTATTTAGCTTGTCGATTTGCTCTAGAACCTCATCCAGAGTCACATTACTTTGTGACAGCTCTTCCAATTCATCACCTACAAATTAAGGTTCTGGAATGGGTATCTTCCCAACATCGTCTGCAGTGAAGACCAAAGCAAAGAATTCATTCAATTTCTCTGCAGTGTCCTTTTTCTCCCTAAGCACCCCTTTCAGCCCCTGGTCATCTAAAAGTCCAACTGACTCTCTAGCAGGCTTCCTGCTTTGATGTACTTGAAAAAGTTTTTATTATTAATTTTAGCATCTTTAGCAAGTTGCTCCTCAAATTCTTTTTGGCCTACCTTATTAACTTTTTACATCTACTTTGGCTACACTTATGCTCTTTCCTAGTTACCTCATTGGCACTCTCTTTCCAGGAGTGCTTTTCACCAACTCGATCTCATGGGAAGGCTGCAGCCTTTTCTTTTGGATTTGAATCTGGCAGCCATCATCCATGCCTTCATTACCTCGAGTGCACTCTACATGGGGCTACCCTTGAAGACTGTTCAGCAGCTGGAGCTGGTGAAGAATGTGGCAGCCCACCTCCTTACAGGGGCAAGTCGCCGGGAGCACATAACACCGGTGTGCCGAAATCTGCACTGGTTGCCTGTTGTCTTCCGTTCTGGGCACAATTCAAGGTGCTGGTTTTGACCCTTAAAGCCCTAAACATCTTGGGACCCACTTATCTGGCAGATTGCCTGGCCTACCATGTCCCATCGTAGCCTTTGTTGTTGGCTGCGGATGCCCATCTGGAAATACCAGATTTTAACTTGGTCTTCATGAAGAGGAGAGCGTTCTTGGCCGCTACACCATGGTTGTGTAATTCCTCCCCTGGGAGGTTTGTTCATGCCCGGGCTTGAGCACCTTTAGGACGCAGTGTAAAACTATCTTATTCGCAAGGGTATTTGGCAGTGGGGGCTAGGGTAGGGGGGGGTTGTGGGGGTACAGGGTGAGTCGAGGTTGGGGTGGAAAAGGGTTGGGGGGTTGGGAGGTGTTTTATGATTTTTGTATTTGCTTGATGTGTATTTTTAAAATATTTTACCATTATAAGCTGCCCTGCGCTACCTTTGGCAGGAAGGGTAGGGTAAGAAATTTAAATAAATAAATACAATTAAAATTCTTGGACTGAAAACTCCGCATGTGATTGTATGTTATTGGATGATACTTGGGCTATTTTATACTGATTGGCTTAACTTGGGAACTGTCGTTGTTTAGCAAGGTTCTTCTTAGGCACAAAGACTCCAAAAGTATAAAAGTAATAGAACTTTATTAAAGAACCAACGCTATCATAACTGTGGGGAACAATCCTGAGAAAGCCTGCCACCCAGCAGTCCTCTCTTCCAATGATCTCCAATGGGAGATGGAAAGAGATGCTGACTCCCCAGCCCTTAATGTTACAATAACATACCTGAAGCTACAACTATAATCCCTACACCTCCCTTTTTCTCACATGAAATTATCAATCAACTTTAATGTTTTACATTATTAATAATGTTCTATGACTCTCAGTGGCGGCTGGTGGGTTTAGAGGTTGGTGGGGCAGTAAGGCCGGCTGGGCCGCCGGCGGCTTCGCCGCCGGCGGGCCGGCGCAACCTTATTCCTGGCAGAGTTCTAGGGTGGGGCTTGTCCATTGTAGGCCAAGCTTGTACTACCTAGGGCAGGTGTCTGCAAAATTATTCCAAAACCTGATCAAATATTTAACATATACAAAACCTCAGGGCCA